>BSBK01004348.1:167500-435000 GCA_027943335.1 Chamaecyparis obtusa
GAATAAAGCACATAAAATATCATCATATTATAACACCGAGGTTAAGGTTCTAGGAGACCACCTAAGTGAGTGTCATCACATAACCTGTATATTGGGATCCTTCCTAGCAACCATGTAACCCCGGTCCCCCCTTTATGAATAGGGATCCATCCTGGTAGTTATCCCTGGTCCCGGTACTCCAATCAAATCTATGTGGCCATTAATCTTTTCTTTCATTATCTTTTGAATCCCCCCTTCTCAGGTTAATTTTTAAGGTTATCACTTTTTAAAAACCCACCCATAGGATCCTCCAGCAACTACTTTAGGGTTCCAGCACCTATGGTGAGCCACTCACTTAAGGTTCCTATTCCCTTACCCCATCACAAGTCACAAAACAAGATAACACTTCCAAGTCCCAATTCATAGGTTTAGGAAACTCCCCCGTGCACTCAGTCCCTCAGGACGAGTCCTAACCTTAGCCATATACATAACAGGAACCATTGGAAGAATGTCTATCACAAGACATCTCAAGGAGAAACATAAAACCTTTCCCATGCACAAGTAAAACTTTCCAAGGCTCATTTATAGGTCTAAGGAACCCTCCCATGCACATTGGCCATCGAGACGAGTCCTAGCCTCATAAACTAAGTACAAATCTATGCCAAGTGCAAAATCATCATAAGTAAACCATGTAACCTCAACAAAACAAGTAAAGAATGTACATAGGTGATACAAACTTCACACATCACAAATACATCATACTTGAAATAAAATACATCATAAATACTTTCAAGAACTAGAATCAAAGAGTAGAAAAAGAAAAGAATAGGAAAGTTTAGGAATGCTTGGGAAACATTTAGGAGGCCCTAGAATAGTCCTAGTCCATTGGACAACCCTAACTCTAATATTGATCCCTAAAACACATTCTAAACCTTATTCAAGCATCTAAATGCACCATATAATCCCAACAAAACAAGAAATGAACATATTTAAAGTTTACACAAAATTTCATATGCCAAAACACCATGCTCTGCAAAATCTCATGTGCCTGAAATTTGGCTAAGTCTGATTTTTAAGAAAACTCAAAATTAGAAATTGCATCTTAACTCCTATGAATCTAGAACCTATCTCAATCATCTCAGAAGGCACCTAAACCCTTTATACAAGTATAACTTAAAGTATAATTGTATAAAGCCTATTTTTCCCTATCTAGCTCGGTTCACACTAGCGTTCTTGTCTTGCCCGGTTAACACTACACCGACCTCCCTCGGTTACTACTACACCAACCACCCTCAGTTAACACTACATCGACCACCCTCAGTTAATACTACACTGACCTCCCTCGGTTAACACTGAATTGAACTAGCTTGGTCAATACTGAACCGACTTGGCTCGGTCAATACTATACCGATAGAAACTACAAAACGCGACAGCCAACTATGTCTTGCGGGTAAAACTAGGCATTATGGGGACTGTGGTTGCCTAATCTAAGCACGACCCATTTGAGATATCCTAGTTTCCCTTCAGAAATGGCTCATCAATCCATCTTATCTATCTAGCAAAACTATTCTAGATTTGGACAAGAAAAGGTGGTGCATAAACCGACATGGACCAATAAGGTTGAAACAATAGTTCTAAATTTTGGAAGCATTCATAATACATTCAATAACAATATAATACACTATCCTACATGATTGAAACCACTTCTACCCTCCCAGGAAGATTTCACCATAGTGAAAAAAAAAACATTCATAAAAATTACTTCCCGAAAACATATTTCAAATACATAAAAAAAAACAAAAACATATATATAGTTCTCATTTTCATATAGAAATAAACCATCACATTCTCATTGAGTAACATATCAATCATAAACATAATCATGCACATGGGAAGAATGGTGGTACATCCCAGTTTAGACCCTACCTGGGGTCCTGCAGAGAATCATCCTCCCTTGGTTGGAGACTCTGCAAACTTTCCAGCCTTGAGTAGATGTCCTTCTGAAAATCTTCCTCTGGCAATCAACTCCAAGAAATCCTCAGACATAAGACTTCACCAACCAGAGACTCTCAAACTCACATAACTTTCACCAAAATTTTTTGGAGAAACCATTTACATACCACTCAAAAGAAAAACAAATCTTCCAAAAATTATTATCCTCCTTCACACACAAAATCTTCAAACATTTATCCTCCAACTATGTGGTTGGAGGAGTTGCTTTATAGGAAGCAACTTCTCCAACTTCCATAGTTGGTTGAAAAATTAAACCAATTATTCCGTAAGCACTTAACACAGTTTTAATGAATTTAATTAAAAATAACCATGAAGGAAAACATAACAAGAACATCCAACAAGTAACTTTCAAGAAAACCACTTAGCACACATGGAAACCAACTAGCCTAACTTCTAGGAGGTCTCAAGTTCAACTCCCTCCTAGATAGGTAGTTTTACTACAAAGAGCATTTATTTTTATTATTACTATTATTAATATTATTTTCACTTTTTAATACATTTATTTAATACACTTCATTGAATTCACTTTAGATAACATACCACTAAAACAATCGATAAATCCATACAAATATTATTATTTATATAAGCATGGGTATATGCGTGTGCACCCACATATACACATACCTATATAGCACACAATCAATGTACACTTATATATAATAAATATATATATGTATATACATATATATACTAGTTAGGGATAAATCTAACTCACATCATAAATCACAAAATGGCATCAAATCATAATTCACAAGATCACATCACATAGTGCATTCAGATCCCCCAACTAGGGTAACCTCCTAAAGAGAAACCTAAGTCCATGGTAACCTTGAGAGTAATATTGGTAATACCTCCACACAACAATAGTTTGAGGATTTTTAAGGCACGCTCAGACCTGTGTAGCCAGGTGGAGTCGATGCCTAGTACCTGCATCCTGCAACACCAACCAAGTACACCAATATATATATATACACACATATGTACAAGCAATTGCAAACAAGGAGGGAGAGTGCAACATCGTATGGACCTCCTGGAGGAGTAACTACGACTACCTCCCCTCTTCTGACAGTCACATCAGACAGTCACATCAACAAAGCATAATTGGATTAGTGTGGTTAGTATCAAAATGATCTCTTTTCTATATTGTATGACAATAATGAATCATAACATAATCATGTAAATATAAATCATTTATTGTCTTTCACAAACCCATTTAACCATTAGACATATACTAAAAGTGTCCCATTATCAAATCAAGATAAAAAAATCATATAACCATAAATGCATCGATCATGTCTAATCCCAAGTAATGCTATTAGAGAAGGTAACCCATCTAACCCTTAAATGATTATAGTCAATTAACCTAATGTACACATAAATATTAATAATGAGCATTTCACATAGAAACATACAGATCTATCAGGTGATCCTATCACTGACACACATGAAGATATAAAGGAACATACTTATGTAAGTATTGTTATTTCCCACATAAAAATATGAAGTTATGGTACGTTGGAAGAGGTTTGGTTTAAGAAACCATCTCAAGCAGGATCATTCTCACATATAGTCCTTCCTAATTTCAAGTGAACATAACCAAGACTTGATAGGGTTGGAGGGGCATTACATATATACATACATACATACATACATATATATATATATATGTGTGTGTGTGTGTGTGTGTGTGTAACTACAGACAAACTTATATACATACATACATATATACATAAGCTATAAGCTTTAGCGCAACATAGAAAACATTTTACGATTTCTAATGTTTATGTATATGGAATTCATACTAAATTAAAATCAAATTATTAGGGCAACAATTACTTTTAATGTTGTAAAATAAAAAAATAGTATATATAGTTATAAATTATAAATTATTAAAACTATTTGAAATAGGGTAAGTGTTAGGTTTAGTAAGACATTTTACCTTATGAGTTAGGGTTTGGGTGAGAGTTAGGGTTAGGGTGAGAGTTAGGGTTAGTAGGACATTTTACCTTATGGGTTAGGGTTCAGGTAAGAGTTATAGTTAGGGTTAGGGTTATAGATAAGGGGAGAGTTAGGGTTAGTAGGACATTTTACCTTATGAGTTAGGATTCAGGTAAGAACTAAAATTAGGGTTAGGGTTAGGGATAGGGTGAGATTAATGATGTGGTTAGGGATATGACGTTAGGTTTATAGTTAGGATTAGTATCATATTTAGTGTAACATTAAGCTTTAAGACTAGGGTAAAGGGTTAGGTTTAAGGTTACTAATATGGTGAGGGTTAATCATGGGTTAATGAGGGGATGAAGAGTGTTGAGTTTGGATTAGTATTAGGGTTAAAATATTGGTTAAGGTTAATATGAGAAAAAGGTGATGCAAGGGAGGATGTAGAGAGGGGCCAAAGTCACACCCTAACTAGATCCACCATGTAGAAATCACATGTAGAAGCAACAACACGCAAGTGAGAGAGAGAATGCAGATCAACCTATTCTATTACTTCAAATTGATTAATACATGCCAGGCTGTAAGGCCTTCCTAGTTAGGGCTAGATATTACAATTCAAGTATAGAAGTCCTCCAACATGTGATGATCTGAAACTATCTTAAATCTTCTAACTTCTACTACTGATGTCCTAATTGATGTTCTAAGACTAAAAACAAATATTACAATATATACAAGAGGCTACCAAACAAGTCAGCCTTCAGATCCACCATCAATGAAAGGAATGACAAGATCTAGGTCCACACACTTCCCAATGATATATATCGACATTAAATCCATGACCATAATTACTTGCACAAGTGAACCTCAACATGAAACTAAAACAAACAACTCGGTAAGAAAGAATAACCGAGCACCAGGGAATTAATTGACCAACTCGGTTAACAAAGGAAACCAAGCAACTATTGAGCCAACTCAATCAAAGGAAGAAATGAGTAACAGAAGAAGACAAAAACTTGTTTTTTATGACATAGGATTGCTAAGGACCTGAGATGCTCCTGCATCAGACACCTGGGGTTATTTGACATTATTCTCTAAATCATGAAGTAGGTACAACCTGAGCTAAATCCAACTCAAATTATGAAATCCATGAACTATCTTCAATCGATCTATTCTTCCACTTTACCATATATTCCATATGCTATTTTCCTCTTGTATTTCTACCAATTCTTTGTTCCAAAATCTACTCAACTTCTTCCATCTATTTCTTAGGATAATCATTTGGTACTATCATTTCTTCATCCGATTCATTGTACTCATACAAATCAACAATGTTGAATATAGATGATATATCCTTGTCATCAGGTAACTCAATCTCATAAGCATTTCCATTGTCAAATTTCCTCAAAATTTTGCAAGGACCAAACTTCTTCATTTTTAGCTTCCCATATGTTCCAACAGGAAATCTGCCTTTCTTCAAATGAACCATTACTTCATCACCGACTGCAAAAGTCTTATGTCTTCTAGATCTGTCAGCTCTGTCTTTGTATTTCTGATTACTTTTCTCCAACTTATGTTTCACATCTTCATGCAATGTCTTCATGAACTCAGCAAACTTTACTCCTTCAACACTTCTCTTTTCTTCATCAACAATATCCCTTGAATCTGATATACCTCTTGGTTGTATTCCATTCACAATCTCAAAAGGTGTTTTTCTAGTACTCCTATTCACTAAATTATTGTATGCAAACTATGCTTGTGCCAACATAGAATCCCAATTACTCAGTGTGTCTCCAACTAAACATCTCAAAAGATTACCCAAGCTTCTATTCACAACTTATGTTTTTCCATCAGTCTATGGGTGAAATGTAGAACTATATTTCAACTCGGTACCAAACTTTCTCCATAGGGTCTTCCAAAAGTATCCAACAAATTTACTGTCTTGGTCACAGATGATACTCCTCGGTAATCCATGCAATCTGACAATTTCCTTAAAGAAAATATCTTCTATCTGTACTGCATCTGATGTCTTTCTACAGGGTATAAAATGTGTCATTTTAGAAAATCTATCCACAACAACAAATATAGAATCATTAGTTCTTATTATCTTCGGTAAGCCAGGAACAAAATCCATACTGATATCAATCCAAGGTTTCTCAGGAACAAAAATCAGTGTATACAATCTAGTATTCTGACTTACTCCTTTTGCAACATGACAAATTCCACAACTTTTCACAAATTTTTGAACATCCTTAGACAATTGTGGCCAAAAATATTTCTCCTTAAGCAAATTCAATGTCTTGTCAACACCAAAGTGTCTAGCCAAACTACTATTATGTTTATCATTTATCAAATTAATTCTCATTGATCCTATCAGTATAGAAAACTAAATACCTTTAAACAACATACCTCCTTGAATGAAATATTCTTCCCATTTAGTAATCAGTTGATCTTGAATAGGTTCTCTACACTTTCTCCACGACTCAGAAAAATCAAGATCAAATTCATATGAATCTCTCATGTTATCAAAACCAAGAACTTCAATTTTTATCTTGGTCATCAAAGATCTTCTTCTACTCAATGCATCAACAACTCAGTTAGTAACACCACTCTTATATTTTATCACAAATGTATAACTTTGCAAATATTCAACCCATTTCATATGTCTCTGATTCAACTTATTCTGACTACCCAAATACTGTAAATCTTTATGATCGGTATACTACAAAAATTCACTCGGTATCAAATAATGTCTCCATTTCTTCAGGGATTGAACAATACCATAGATTTCTTGATCATACACAAAATATTTCCCTTTTGCATCATTCAACTTTACACTAAAAAAAGAAACATGTTTACCTTCTTTACTCAACATAGCTCCTATTGCACTTCCACTTGCATCACATTCCACTTGAAATACCTTATTGAAATCAAGCAATGCTAACACAGGAAATTTAGCAACCTTCTGCTTCAAAGTCTCAAAACTTTTATCATTTCCATGTGTCCACTTGAATTCTCTTTTATCTCCTCTCATAGTCTCAGTCAGAGCATTACAAATTAAACTGAAATTCCTAATGAACTTTCAGTAAAAAATTTACAAACCATGAAATGATCTTACCTCACTAGCATTCTTAGGTGTAGGCCAATTCAAAATAGCTTCAACCTTTTCAGGATCCATCTTCAAACCATCAGCTAACATCACAAATCCCAAATACACAATCTCCTCTTTGATGAAAGAACACTTTTTCATATTTATCAACAACTTTTCTTCTTTCAACCTCTACAATACTTGTTTAACATGTAACAAATGTTCTTCTGATCTTACAGAATATCAAAATATCATCTAGGTATACAATCACAAATATACTTAAGAATTTCTTCAAAACTTCATTCATTAATCTCATAAAAGTACTCAGTGCATTAGTTAAACCAAAAGGCATAACCAACCACTCATACAAACCTTTTTTTGTCTTAAAAGTAGTCTTCCACTCATCACCTTCTCTAATTTTGATATGATGATACCCACTTTTCAAATCAATTTTGGTAAAATACTTTTCTCCGGTCAAACTGTCCATTATGTCATCCATTCTCGGTATAGGAAACCTATATTTCACTTTTATCTTGTTGATTTCTCTGGAATCAATACACATTCACCATTCTCCATTCTTCTTAGGTGACAATATAGCTGGTACTACACAAGGACTCAAACTTTATCAGATCAAACCTTTCTGCAACAATTCTTGAATATGTCAGTTCAATTCCTGATTCTTGGTAGATGTCAACCGATGTGGTGCCTTATTCAGTAAACTAGCTCTAGGGATTAGACCCATGCAATGATCAATGCTTCTCTTCGATGGAAAACTGTATCGTTGGTAAATGGAAGCACTTCCATTTAGGACTGGTTCAGCCCTCTAAGTAAGTGGTCTAGGGTCATGTCAAGTCCCTTAAATGGGTCTTTGATTGGATCTTCCTTTTCCCCCCTGTTCTACTTCTCTCTCCTCCTGTTTCCAGCCTATTTCAAGCACTTGGTTTTGAGAAACTGAGATCTGTGACCTCAGGGTCAAGGTCAACCTTGACTCTAACCTAGGTTAGAGTCAACCTCAACCTTGACCCTGGGTCCAAATTTCAAATTCTGGAGGTTTCAGGATGTCAGGCTTTAGAAAGTTTTATTTCCCACTTTTGGGTCGGCTGTTTCAGATTTTGGAACGGTAAACTCTTAAATTGTATTTAATCTAGGATGATTTCTAAGGGTTAAGTCCTAATTAGAATTCAATTCCCCTATGTTGGCCCCTCTAGAAGTTTGTGCCCTAGATCACTATAAAATGAATCCTTCCTCTCTCATTTCAATCCATCTCTTGTTCACACATACAAGCACTCCGAAGAAAGAAAGAAGGAGAAGAAAAGCATTCAAGCATTCATCAAGGAGATCCATTGATAGCCATTGAAGAATTTAATCTCTTCGGAGCCCTCTTATTGAAGATTTCTCCATCCACATTCATTCAAGCTTTCTTCCTATTCCAAGATCCATTCAAGATTGGTGTTAAAGATCTAATGCCATTGATTTGAGACATCCTATATGTAATTCTACATTCATTTGGGGCATCCATACTTGTGGATTCAAGTATTCGAATCCTCCACAAGAATTTCAACATAAGCAATGTGAATAGTTCCATTTACTTTGTTTATATATTGCAATTTCAATTACATTTAAAGGTTGATTCCAAACTGGGGTTTGACTAAGGAAAAACCTTCATCCAAACAACAAAAACCATTTTTATTGAAGGTGCAGGTGCAGGATGACGAATATCAGTGAGGATCTAGATACCCTTTTTGGTGAACTTTCGAGATCTATGAACAAAATTTAAGTCAGAGTTGTTTCAGGTCAAGGATGACTTTCAGTGGGGGTCAAGATTATACCCTGGGGTAAGATTGTACCCCAATCCTGAGGTCAAGGATGACCTTTCTCTGAAATATAGAAGGTTTATGGGTGTAGGCTATGATTTTGAACATATTACCTATCTTGAAAGGCTGAAACATTCAAACATTAGACTAATCTAACATGTTCATGAACTAAAAACAGCTTAAGACATGAAAAAAAAACCAAAGCCACCTCAAAATTGTTGCCAAAACAAGTGCTAAAGAGCACTATTTGATTTGCTTCAATTAGAGGGATGTGGATGTGCTCTCTAAGAACTTGGAGCTTGCTTCTAATGCATACTAAGGATGATGGATATGATGCATAAATGCTAAGAAAAGCTTGAAAGAAACTAGTTCATTCCATTATTTCTAAGCTAAGATGAGTTAATAAAACATGAAATCTAACAATTAGTATCAAAATATTTAAGATCTAGGATGAATTTAACATGATAACAATGCATAAAGATGAGAGCTAAATTAATAATTTTCTCTTGGAAGGAGGAGTATTTATAGGATTTGGGAAGGGCTTGGGTTAGGAGGTTGAGTCAAGGTTAAAGGTAAGATTAGGGGTTGAGTTTGGGTCAAAGATAAGGATTGACTTCTTCTAGAAGAGTCTAGGCTTTGGATGAGGATGAAGACTTTCTAGAAGAGTCTAGGACTTTCTAAGAATTTAGGAAATAGATAAAGGTTTATTTATTTCAAAAGGTTTTAGGTTTTGAGGATATTTATTAAAATATTTTTAATAAACATGAAGATTTAATATTTCATCTTAATTAAATATTTTTGAGTTGGGATTAGGGTTAGGAAATGATGGAATCAACCTTTAATCAAAATTAAAGAGGGATTAGAAGATTCTAGAAGAGGTTTAGGATCTTTAGGATATTTCTAAGGTTTTGGGAAAAAATAAATAAAATATTTATTTTTTGGTTTTTTTGTCAATTTATTAATTAAATAATTAATAAATGTTTTTGAGTTGGGATTAGGCTTAGGAAATGGTGGAATCACCCTTTAATTAAAATTAAAGTGAGATTAGAAATTTCTAGAAGAGTTTTAGGATCTGTAAGATATTTCCAAGGTTTAGGATTAAAATAAAATTTTTATTTATTTTAAGGTTTTTTTGGTCAGTTTATTAATTAAATAATTAATAAATAGGGGAATGGTGTTTAAATTTGATTTAAACATTTTTGGAAGGGATTTCTTAATTAAATATTTTTAATTAAGATAAAAGGATTTAATGACATAAAAATAAATAAATTAATTAATAAATGATGATGTCATTAGGGGTTTTCAGAAAATAAAAATATTTTATTTTCTAATGAATTTTTAGGTGTCTACATTTTTCCCCTCTTTAATGCGATGCCACAAGTGGCATGGCATCAAAGACAAGAAAATAAGATGCCCCAAGCTAGAATTTGGAGGAATAAGGGGTTGTGCCCCCTCGAGAAAATAACGCAAAGAGTAAACGTTGTGAAATTTTCTTGAAAGGAAATAGAGAGAAAGAATAAAGGAAGAAGGGAGGATAAATAACCAAGCTTCCAAGAGCAAAGATGGGTGAATGCAAGATGAGATGGAATGCAAAATGCAGAATGTGGCTAGATGAAAAGATGCAAGATTAATCAATATGATGTAGAATGCAGGGGATTTCGAGAGCTCCAAGTGAAAATGTGGAGAGCACAACCTAGTTTAATATAGCAATGCTAGAGACCTGCCAAGGATACTGGGATCACGAGGCCTTGTCACCAGTGTTGCATAGGACGGAACTAAAAAGACACATAGGGTTGCCCCTGCATCACACATGATCTCAAAAAGGAGGCATGGTAGAAATGATGCTGGAGAAACCACAAGAAAATGACATTTCCCAAGTGCACCATGTAACCTAGAAGATCACATGTGAACCATGCAAGGGTCACATCCGACTTACTCATAGGTAGAATCAAAAGATCAAAAGACTGTGCCCCAGACTATTCACATTCATAGCACACCATGATAAAAAGGATCATGGCAATTTTGAGTAGAGAACAACGAGAAGCCATAAAATACTAACAAGATCCAAAGGACAAAATCTAAGACCAAAATGACAACTCCAAAAAGACATCCTTTGCCAAGGAGAGAGATTTGTTTTGACTGAATGAGTGATGGTGGGAAGATTGGTCTGAACGTGTGGAAGGATGCATCGACATGGACCTGGTGTGATTGGTGGAAGATTAGGTCTGACAGGAAGAAGGATACATCCTCAAGGACCCGCTAATTGATGAGAGAATGAGTGTTGTTGTTCGCTGGCAAATGATGAAGTCAAAGAATAATCATTGTGATCAAGAATAGTTGATAATTGATGTTGCTGAAGTATGAGGCTGGGTAGGACAAGAGTTCTGATCAAATGCTACTGCAGGACTGACTAGGACTATGTATGACAAAAAGGGATGATATGTACAATAGATGAAAAAAGATATACAACTGATATGTACAAAAGCTCAGGATTTGGGATAGGAAGATCTTGCTATACAGGATATGGTATAAGAAGGATTGCGCTATATAGGATATGGTACAAGATATGGTACAATATATGTGTAGGCGGGATGGTGGATTTTCTTGAGGATTATAAAAAAGAGGAATGTTGGGGGATGGTGGATGGGGATGGGGATGGTAGAAAAAGGACTGAGATGTTGGGATGGGGGGATGGGAGTTTGATAGATAATGACTTGGTCCACTATGTATGGTGCCTGTTTGCCAGGTTTTCACCAACATACTTGTCCAAGGTGCTTGAATTGCCAAGTTTTCACCATTGGATGATTATTTTATTTTCTTTTTTGCTTTTTTTTTATTTTTTTTGTATTTTTTTTCTTTTTCCAATTTTTATAGATTTTCTAAATATGTAGGATCTGGTTCAGGCATAGAACCTCTTCAGATGTATGATGTTGATTGGATCATTCAAAGGCTCACCTTCTGGTGTAGATAGTTGATAAGCTCTGGAGCTGAAGCATGCTGTGACAACATAGGGCCCCAGCCAAGTAGGCTCAAACTTGCCTTTCTTTTCTTGATTTGCTTGGACCTTCTAATTTTCTTTGAGGATCATGTCACTAACCTAGAACTATCTAGGATGGACCTTCTTGTTATAGCTCCTTTTGAGTCGATTCTGGTATGCAACCAAGTGATCATATTCTTGCTGTATCTTTTCATCTAACAGGTCTAGTTATGTGAGATGGGCCACATGATAGTCTTCATCAGTGGTGTAGTTATTCATGGAGACTCGCACTGATGGGAGCTCGAACTCGATTGGTAGAATGGCTTCAGCACCATATACAAGGGAATATGGGGTGGTGCCTATGGGAGTGCGATAAGAAGTGCAGTAGGCCTAGAGGGCGGGATTGATTTGGAGGTGCCAGTCATGACTAGAATCATTGACAACCTTCTTAAGGATTTTGAAGATTGTTTTGTTGGTTGCCTTAACTTGGCCATTTTCTTGAGGGAAATATGGACTGGAGAAATGGTGATGGATGTGGAGTCTGGCACATAGATCCTCCACATGCTAGTTTTCAAAAGGTGTGTCGTGGTCTATGAAGATGGTAGATGGTATGCCAAAGTGACAGATGATGTGGTAAAGGATGAACTTGGATATTTGGATGCTAGTAGTTAGGGTGAGTGGAATCACTTCAACCCATTTGGTGAAGTACTTTGTGGTAGTTATTATGTACTTGCGTCCATCTGAGGAGAGGGGAGTGATTAAGCTGACAAGGTCGAAGCCCCAACATGAAAATGGCCAAGGTGGCGCAATGGGTTGCAAGTCTTGTGTTGGTGCATGAATCAGATTTGCATGCTACTGACATGGTAAATTTTTTTTGATGAACTCACAAGAATCATGTTCCATGGTTGGCCAATAATACCCAACTTGAAGCAATTGCTTAGCTAGAACCATGCCACTCGTGCGGGCACCGCAAATTCTAGTGTGGACCTCTTGTAAATCTAGGACAACCTCATTTGAATCTAAACACCTAGAGAGGATATTGTGATACCCTTACCGATAAAGGGTGTTGGCTACAAGAGTGTAGTGGGAAGCTCTGGAAATAAGGTTTTGGCATTGGCTATTGGTGAGATGGGGAGATATGATACCATTCTTTAGATATGCATGGATGTCATGGTACCACAGGGACTGAGGACCAACCAAGGCACACACCATTTCTACATCAGTGTTCTCATAAGTTGGCATGTGTAGCTACTCAACTAGGAATTCATACTATGATGCATCACATGGGATTTCTAACAAGGATCTGATGGTTGCCATTTCATCACCCACTTTGTTCTGAAGTCTTGGTATTTGTGTGAACTATAGATTCAGGAAGTGCTCTTTCAGTTTGTCCACTAATTCTTTGTATGGTAGCAGCTTGTCATCCTTTGTCTGATATTCATCTAGGACTTGCTTGATAATGAGCTGTGAATCTCAAAACACTTGCAGTTCTATGATATTCCACTGAATGGCTGTTTTGAGACTTGAGATGAGTGCCTCATATTCTGCAATGTTGTTAGTACATGAGAATCCTAACTTGAATGATTTTGGGATGTAGTCACCTTGAGGTGTGACGAATAGGATTCCTGCCCCTGATCCATGTGATGTATAGGAGCCATCAAAGTATAACTTCCACATGGGTTGTTCTTCGATCATACATAAGTGTTCATCTAGGAATTCCATGATCAGTGGATAGGCATCCACCAGTGGTTCCTTTGCTAGTTGATTGACAATGACTTGCCATTTGATTTCTTTTCAATCTATGTACTGGATGTCAAACTCGCTGAGTAGCATGACCCATTTTTCCATATGGCCTATGAGAGTTGTCTTTGATAGCAGATATTTGAGGGGATCCACCTTTGAAATGAGCCTGATTGTGTGGCTGAGCATGTAGTGTCTAAGCTTTTGAGTGGCAAAGACCACTGCCAGGCATGCTTTCTCCATGGGTGAATAATTTAGCTCATAGCCAACTAGAGTTCAGTTGATATAGTAGATGGACCTTTCTTTATTGTCATCATCATGTTGCGCTAAGAGTTCCCCTAGTGCTGTAGTGGTTGTTGAGATGTAGAGTATGAGAGGGTGTCCTAAAACTAGTGGTACAAGAATTGGAGAGTTGGCTAGATATTCCTTGAGATTGTCAAAGCTTTTCTGATAGATGGAATCCCATTTGAAGCTAGTGTCTTTGCGGAGTAGATGTGTGAAAGGTTGGCACTTGTCTATCAGCTGGGAGATGAATTGGCACACTGATTGGAGCTTTCCTTGTAGGCTCCTGAGCTGTCTGAGTGTTCTTGGGGGAGGCATTTCTGTTATTTCTTTGACCTTCTTGGGGTCAATCTCTATGCTATAAAACCTAGAAGCTTTCCAGATGTAACACCAAAGACACACTTCTTCAGATTCAACTTCAAATGATAGTGATGGAGATGATTGAACACACTCTCAAGGATGTTGAGATGTTCACATCGTATTTTTGATTTTGCAAGAATGTCATCCACATAGTCCTCTAGGATCTTATGGATCATGTCATGGAATATTTCTATCATCGCTCTTTGATATGTAGCTCTAGTGTTCTTTAGCCCAAATGGCATCATGTTATAGCAGAAAGTACCCCATGGAGTGGTGAATGCTATTTTGTGTTGATCTTCTTCAGCTATTTAAATCTAATTATATCTTGAGAAGCCATCCATAAGAGACAACATCTCATGGCCTACTTTGAGATCTACAATCATGTCGATGTTGGGCAGTGGAAAATCATCCTTAGCACATGCTTTGTTTAGGTCTCTAAAATCTATGCAAATTTTGATGTTGCCTGAAGGTTTTGTGACAGGTACCATGTTGGAGATCCAATTAGAGTAATCTATAGCTCTAATGATTTTTTCTTGGAGGAGTTTCTCGAGCTTTGCTTTTACTAATAAGGCCACTTTTGGATGCATTTTCCTTAGCTTCTGCTTGACTAGTTTGACATTGGGATCTACTGCTAGATGGTGTACAACAAGACTTGGATCCAGCCCTAGCATGTCTGCATATGACCATGCAAAGTTTATAATAGATTCATGGAGAAGTGCAAAGAGAGTTGTTTCTTTAGCTTCTGTTAGATTGGCTGCAATGTAGGTGACTCTCAAACACTCTTCTATACCCAAGTTGACTGGCTTGGTTTCTTCTATGATGATAGGGGACTGTTCTGGTCTATAATCTTGCATGGGGGCAAGAGGCAAGTCTTCATCTTCTAGCACTTGAATTGCCAAGTTTTCACTAGAAGATACACCCTTTATTTTTACCATTTTGGAATCAGAATGTGCCCCAGAAGGGTTTTCACATAAGGACTCATGCTTTTGTCTTGATTTTTCACTTTTGTGACTAAAGCTTGCCTCCTCCCCAAAATATCCCTTTGGTTCAAGCTTAAAGACATGAGTTGACTCTGAATCTTGATCTACTACCTAGCCTGATGCCCCCATAAATTCTAGGAGTGCTCCTGTGCTCTGGAACTCATCGATGTGTGTGACACTTGGTTGGTCCCAATCTATGAGTTTGGGATGGGTGAGGGGAAGTTCTATGAGATTGATGGTGAGTTTTTGGAGGATAGAAGTCCCTAGGAGGGTGTCATCATCAAAGATATCATCATAGGATCTTATTTCTCTCTCTTTAGGGATGTCTTTGATTTCAACGAGGTCATCCTGGCTATTCAAGAAGGGAACGCTAGTCATGTTGGTGCCCCTAGTTGTGGTATTGGGCTCTTGTATATGCAGGTGAGGGGTATTAAAGCCAAAGACTTGATGTTGAGGATTCTTTGATGTTGTGATCGGGTCTTTTCTTCCACCTTCCTATGGTCCTAAACCACTGCCTTGATAGTTCCATTGCTCAGTGGCATACTTGTGTGATTATGGATATTTGTCTTTGAAATGGTCAAGAAGTTGAGTGTCAGGTGGTGGGGGATCTTTGTACAACCACCTATTGATGTCAAGATCCATCTCTTGACTGTTTATGTTCCCATGGGATTCAAAAGTCATAGGTCCCATTCTCTTGATTTCATGAAGTTATTCAGTAGGCTTTCTTTGATGACTCGGGTGCCCTTGGATATGCGGATCAAGCAGGAGGGCCCCTATGGAAAATGCATCATGTAGGCTATATTCACCACAACCCCAATTATTGATCTTGATAGAAGAGAGGGTGGAGGTGAGGATAGTCTCTAGATCACAGTGGGATCTGGATGAGCTGGCAATAGAAGTGCCAATATCAGTTCCAAGATAGTGAGTGGAATGAGGGAATGATGCTTCCATCGCATTATAGTATGTGAAGGGTTGGGGGTCAGCATGGATGATAACCTTAGCGCTTTGATGCAGAAATTTGATGCACTCATGGTAAGTAGATGGTACAGCCTTAATGGAATGAATCCATGGTTGGCCTAAGAGGATATTGAATGGTAGGTCAAGATCAACAACATGGAAAATGGTATCTTGTGTTGCTGGGCCTAGCTGAATAGGCAAAGTAATAGTACCTTCAGAGGTACACTCCAAGTTGTCATAGGCTTTGATAGTCATTACTTCATGTGATATATCAGCCTCTGTGAACCCAATCTGCTGAATGAATTTTAGAGTACACAAGTTTAGGGCCAAACCATTATCTATTAAAACCCGTTTGATGGCATAGTCTCTGACCATAATGATGATGTAGAGAGGGAGAGTGTGGTTAGGTGCAACATCTGGCATGTTAGATGATTTGAAGGATAGAGCACAAGATGTAGACAAATGTCCCACAAGTTTCTCAAATTGGATGGTGTTAATATCTGTGGGGACATGTCCTTCTTTAAGGGCTCGGTCAAGAATCTCTTGATGGAGGGGTGAAGTATGGAGAAGGTCCAAGATAGAGATTTGGAGTGGTGTGTTCCCAAGATGTTTTATGAGGTTATACTATGCATTGTGTGCATTGTGTTCTGGTCTTGGATGGGCACCAGTGACAATTATTCTACCTCTACGGGTGGTAATGGCGCATTGACTATCTGCTCCTCTGACATGGATGGTATTGACTGTGGGCTCAACTTGGGTTATACATCCAACAAACTTTTCATAATTGATATAGGTAGTGGTGTAATCTTTGCAGCTAGTGTGATCTTCTTGTTTGCCTTTGCCTAGGTTCTGGGGAGGATTGGTTTTAGCTTGGTTCTTCCCAGCGTTGTGTTGTGGGAACACATTCTGATAGATTTGCAAATTGGCATTAGGCGAAGCTTGAGCAGGTGTGTCTACTTGGATCTCCTTTTGGTCAATGAGATCTTGGATGTAACTCTTGAGTTTCATACACTTCAAGGTAGTGTGTCCTTTGACATGATGATAATCACAATATTCATGATCTTTGTACCAATTGGGCTTAGGAGTGTTATCATCAACTTGCTGGATTGGTGGGTACGTAATTAGGTTGGCTTTGGCCATTCGGTGAAAGATGACATCCAGAGGTTCACCAAGAGCTATGAAATTCTTTTTTGGATAATTCTAAGCTCTGGGTCTATTCTGATTGGGGGTAGTATTGATGGTGTTGACCTGATTGTTTAGATTACCTTGATAAGCTTGATGTGCTTGCTGCTGATAATTCTACTGATTATTTTGAGGATGATATTGCTGCATAGGTTGTTGATGAGTTTGAGGTTGATGTTGGTATGTAGGAGCTGGTGTAGGATCACCCATGACAATTTGGACATGTTTGGTATCAGTGGCCCCATCTATAACAATATTTTTATTACGATTCCAATAGCGCGATTTATCATTACTGGGTTTGTTTTGGGAATCATTTTTGAAATGTCAGATTGTGCCTTTGTCTAGAAGGGCCTTTTCAATACCTATCCCCTTTCTCTTGATATCCTGATATGTTTGGAGATAATTCATCCTCATGAAGTGGGATAGTTTAGGATGTAGATTATCAATGAAGATTTTGGTCAAATGTTTCTCGGGTGGTTGGTATGATAACCTGGTGGTAAGGTTCTGCCACCTCTGCAAGTATTCTGCTAGGCTTTCTCCTTCTTTTTGTTTGGAGTTGTAAAGGCCCAATAAGGTCAACTCATTCTCAATATTGTGGGCATATTGGGAAACAAACTTCTCAGAGAACTCAGAAAAGTTTGTGATGGTCCCACATAGTATTTTATAAAACCACTCAACAACAGTTCCTCCCAAGCTTTTAGGGAATAGGCACAAAAGATAGTTGTCGTTGTAAGCCACTTCTTGGCATGCCATATAGAAATCTTTGATGTGATTGACTAGGTCTCCTTTTCCTTGGTATTTGTCAAATTTGGGTGTCTCGAAGTTCTTAGGAAAAGGAATAGCTATGTTTGATTGATCAAACAGGTAAGGACACACCTCTATGAACTTGAAGGTTTTGTTCTTGGTACCAGTTTGAAGCTCCTTAAGAGTGTTCTTCATTGCTTCCCACTCAGCATTGATTGGTGTTAGAGTGGGTACTCCCATTTGAGGTGGGTATTATGGAGTGGGATATGGAGATGGCCCAGTGGGATAGGTAGATTGGAGTAGATTTTGGAGTGATTTTTGCTGGGGATGATACTGCTGATGTGGTGCGGGGTTATATTGTGGTGGAGGATATGAGACTACTTGCTGGTGTTGTGGGATGATGGGGACTTGTTGCTGTGACTGGTAGGAGGAAGCTTGTTGCTGCTGGGGAATGAGAGGAGCTTGTGGCTATGACTAGAAGTATGGTTGTTGTGGGGGAGGCTGGTGGAATGATGCAACTTGCTCATAGGATGGCCCTTGCTAAACTTGCCTTTGCGGTTGGCTGATATAGGTTGGGTGCATTCCCACATTTCTTAAGGGTGGAACTGATGTAGGGAAGCTAGAAGAAAAGGGTGGCTGGGCAAGATAACTTGCAAAATGAGATGAAATTTGCTGCTAAGGTGGAGGAACTTGCTGAAAAGAACTAGGTGTTGTGAATGGATAGCTTGCGAAGGATGAAGCTAGCAGAGGTTGTGATGGTTGTTGTGGTGTTTCTTGTGAGAAGGTGGCTTGTTGGTTCATAGGCATGGATGTAGGAGAGTGAGTTGGTATGCTGAGGGCTTTCATTTCTTCTTGAGTAAGGCCCCGATGAGAACTAGTGTGCAGTGGGAATTATGTTTCAGTGGATGCTAGGAAGGTAGATGTGATGGGAGCTTGGGACATGAATGGTGGATTCAAAAAACCCATGGAAGGCATTCCTATGGTGAAGGCATTTTGTTGGGCTTATGCCTGGGTAGATGCTTGTTGGGGGGTGAATGAAGAGAATGCTTGTGTTACCCATGAAAAGGGTGATGTTGATGTGGAAGCTTGTTGAGTTTGAAAGGGGAATGATTGTACTGCCCCCATAACAGATGATGTAGAGGCTTGTTGGGAAAAAGAGGGAAACAATTTCATTAACTCTAGAAATGATGGTATGGATGCTAAAGCTTGTGGAGTGAAAGGAAAAGATGATTGTGTCCCTCCTGGCATAAAAGGTGTGGATGTGGAAGCTTGTGAAGTGAAGGGGAAGGATGATTGTGTCCCTCTTGAAATGAAAGGTCCTGCTTGGCCCATGGAAGGTGGCAAAACTACTTGTGTAAAGGTTTGTGTAAGAGATGGGAGTTGATTGTGTGACAAGTGCTAGATTTGTGCAAGAGCTTGAGAGGCCATGGAGGATGATGAAGTAGCTATGATAGGGAATGGAGCAGATGGTGTTACAGCTTGCATTACGAGACTGGCAAAGCTTCCTTGCAAAAGAAGGGGAATGGTGGAGGTTTCTTGAGATGTTTGCAAGGTTGGATTAGTGAATGGTTGGATGAATGGAGAGTATGCTTGTGCTGGGATTTGGATAGTGCTTATGGGAATATGAGGATGGAGATATGGCAGAATGGGAGTATACACTTATGCAAAGTTAGTGAACATGCTCTGCTAGTTTTAGGCCATGAGTGTATTGACTATTGGTGAGTTTGCTGGATGATTCAAAAATGTTTCTATTGTAAGAGAAGCTAAGGGGATATTGGGATCATCCCATGTATTGCCAGTTTGTTGGATCTGGGGATCATAAGCTACCATTGCACTGGTAGAATTATTGGGATCAAATGAGTTGGTAGTTGGATAATGATCCATGATCCTTCACTTTCTAGATCCATATCTTGTCTCGACAGGCATGGAGATGCAGATGCTAGATGGATGCAAGATGTTACCTAAAGACTCTAAGAATGATGGATGCAAGCTTAAGGAACTTCTAGGGATGGTGAATTTCTAGAATGTAATGCAAGGATTGGTGAAATGCTTGGATTTGAATCAGGGATGGCTGAAGATTGGTAGAAGATGATGATAGTTTGGTGAAATGCTTGGTAATGATGGAGGCTTGGTGGAATGCTCTGATTTGGGTTAAGATTGGGTGGAAGATTGGTGGGATGATGGTGGAAGATTACTATGTGTCAACAATGAGCTGTTGTTTTTCCTGATGGAGGATCAATGATAGGATTTGGCCAACCTAGGATAGACTAATGATCTTCAGTCAACTAGATTCTTATCAATGCAAGCCAATCTCTTGCTCGAGATGATGAGGCTATGCAAGGACAAGTTGGATTTCCTTTAGACAATGCTCTATCAAAGAAGGGGATGATTTCTGATTTAGGATAGGGGATGGAAACAACTCAAAGGTTTTGAACACTAAGTGCTTGTGAATTTGGGTCTCTGGATTTGGTGCAAAAAAGATGGTGGGTTTTGGATAATGGATGCTAGATTTGGATCAAGGATTTGGGATTTTGATTAATGGATTGCTAATGGAATGATGGTGAAGGATGATGGAACAATGCTATTTCTAAAAGGATGATGTAGATGTAACTAGGATGGATGATCTACAATGCTGCTAGGAAGATGATGATGAATGCAACTATGAAGGACTCTAGAATGCAACTAAGGGTTTGGTGATGATGCATGGATGAAACTAGGATGGTTCACTCAAAATCAGTAGGCAAACTGTTTGACTCTTGCGTTATAGCCAATATTATCAAGCTTTTCTTGATACTTTTCTTCTACTTGGGTTGCTTGGACAAAGGATTGATGGCTCTTAAGATTTTCCTTTGCAACTTTCTTTTCTTGATAGGCTTGAGATTTGGGAAATTTAGCTTTCAGATGTTTGATCAGATTGGGCATAACTTGGGGAGATTCTGATAAAAAAGCTTTGGATATCTGATCCCAAGGGTTTCTCTGCAAGTTGTTTTTCTGAGTATCTTGACTCAAGTTGTAGATCAATTTTGATGTTCTTCAATGGAAAAGGATAGATTTCAACAAAGATTTTCAAAAAAGCAATCTCCACAAGAGATAAAGAAACCTTGTGGGATACAAACAAGACAAATGACTCTGATTTTGAAAAAGCTTTGAAAAGTGTATGTTCCAACAAGTGTTTTCACAGAGTTTTAACTGTCAAGCAATTCAAACAGATCTACCTGAGGAAGGTGAGTATCAAAATCCTTGCCCACATCTTGGTAGCCCCTGAAAGGGGATACAAACGGTGAGTAATCTTGAGGTGATCTGATAAACCCCTTGGATCGGTCCTTGCACAAGGATTTTGATACCTTCAGATGTGGATAGGGTAGCCTCTATTTTATCAAGTTTGTAATTGTTCCATGGAGTCCCCCCAATCAGTTTGTATGCACGTGACTCACTTAAGAGCCTAGTTGACCATGCTGAAATAGTAGGGATTATTCACCTACCCTAGGCTACCATCAAAACACCTCGCCTAAGCTTGAAGAGATATAAGCGAGAGTTTTCTTAGTGCTTCATTTATATATCAATCGGGGA
This sequence comes from Chamaecyparis obtusa, assembly GCA_027943335.1. Lineage (NCBI taxonomy): Eukaryota > Viridiplantae > Streptophyta > Pinopsida > Cupressales > Cupressaceae > Chamaecyparis > Chamaecyparis obtusa. The sequence goes on from BSBK01004348.1 coordinate 189,122, forward strand.
AGATACCAATTGAGGTCATTCTCTAGAGAGGAAGCACTTTTCTCCCCGGATAGGCCTCGCTAAAAGTAAAACAAGTGAACTTGTCTGAGTTCAAATATTTTACGTTGCTTACTTTAACAAGGATTTTGCAGAAAATGAAAGCTCCTAGATGCACACCAAAAAGAGTTCTTTTTTCCAAATTGAATTAAGTGTGATTGAATTTGAAAAACTTCTGAAGACACAAGTGTTTAGATTTGAGTTTTTCTTTCTCCAAAAAGTAAACATTTGAGCGATTGCAAGTTCTTTCTTTGAGCATTCAAGATTGAGATTGGCATGTTGCTTGAGGAACTTTGAAGTGCTTTTTTTTTGGTCCTTAAGTCATTCAAGATTTGATTTTGCATTTTCTTGAACTAAAAAAGAGGGAATAGAAATGCTTTGTTCTTTCACCTTTTAATGCACTCAAGAATGTGTTTGATTTTCAAATGGACAATGACACTTTAGGACTTAAGTTCTTTCCCTTATTTTCACTCAAATTTGTTTTGACTTTTGCTTTTGATTTTAAATTCCAAAGAGACAAGTTCCTAATTTAGCTTTGATACATAGATATTTGCAAGAAGATGACAAAAGCTTTTAGGATTGATTTGTGCATGTTCTTAGGATTGATTTTTTAATGTTTTTAGACATGAAATGAATGATTTGAAAGTTCTTTTTAAGCACCAAAAAAATGATTTCCTATTTTCGCATAGATGAATTCTAAGGCCCTAGATTTTGTTTGGAAATAGATGCTCTTTTTTAACTAAAACCTTAGAAATGTTGTTTGTGCTTTTTTAGGATTTAATGACTTGAGTTGGTTTAAGTTTTTTTCAATTGATTGATTTTAGCTTGTAAATATTCAAAAAAATGAGTTTGATGTTAATTTAAAGCACTAAACCCAGATTTGTAGATTTTTATTTTGTTCATTTTTAAACCAACTTCAACTAATTTTATGATGCCCCAGATGCAATCTGGGATTTACATGATGCGATCTTTTGGTAGTACAAAATACATGAAACGCTGATTTTTCCACAAAACTTACATTTTTGGGCATGAAGAATGGGATTTTTTAGAGGATTTTTTTAGAAGAATAAGGCAATTTTTTTACGAATAGAAGAAGGGTGAATAGACATAAATAGAAGAAATGTGATATAGACAAGAAGAATGAATCCATCTATCTCCTCCACCTTTAAGCTCCAAATCTTCCAAAAATGCAAAATTCAATGAGATGTTGTTGAATGAACCCATGAAGTGGGTCCCACTGGGCGTGCTAGAATGTAGGCTATGATTTTGAACCTGTTACCTATCTTGAAAAGCTAAAACATTCAAACATTAGACTAATCTAACATGTTCATGAACTAAAAGCAGCTTCAGACATGAAAACAAAACCAAAGACACCTCAAAATTGTTGCCAAAACAAGTGCTAAAGAGCACAGTTTGATTTGCTCCAATTAGAGGGATGTGGATGTTGTTGGTGTTTGAAAACTCTTACGCCACTTAGGGCTACCAATATGCCTTGAGACTGATCTTAGGAGTGGTTAGCTCCAAGTGTGAAAGCTCTGCAAGACAACTGGACCAACTATAGGGACAAGACTGCCCTCTTCACTTTTGGCTCTGCAAAACCATGGCGGGTGCACCTAATCCAGTAACTTATGGCATTTTAGGACTTTGGACTGGATTAAACAAAGTAGATGATAGCAAGAGACTACTAAATGTTAACCAGACATTCATTGAATCTCAATTGCTATGAAGGGTAAAATAGCCTTGTGAAGGGTATTACTACCAACAACAATACTTGAAACTTAAAAGGGTCTTTGATTAATGAGGATAGGGAAGGTAGAAAAGAGCCAATCAGACATTGGACTCAACTAAATGTACTAATCCTTGATCAGTGCCATTATCCATTGGGCAGACCTCAAATACAAACAATGAAACATGAACTGACTATTGTCAAAGACTCATAGCCATAAATATAAACATTCCAGCCCATCCACTACTTATAAGATCCTTCTGTAGATAACCAAGATGAATCTATGTCCCTTCTAAAGTAAATTTCACTTGATCCTAGATCAAGAACTAAAGACAAGAGCATATGCAAAGGTAACCCTATGCAATGGATCAGAAAATCCAAAACTCACATGAATGACACCAAGGAGAGACTTGTAAACATGAAATAATTATATTAAGTATGATGAGTCATGTACATGATCAAAATAGGACAAAGATCAAACCACTTCAATAACTTGCAAATGACTTCCAGAAATTCTATTCAGCTTACATGCAATGTGATACAACCCTGCTACAAACCCCTGGAACTAACTATAATCAGAACCTCTGGACTGATTAAAATTTGAACCCTTACTCAGTAAAAAAATCAAACATTTATACCACTAGCCACCTTGGGAATCTCAAAGAGATTGCAATAAGCTTAGGCTGACTAGGGCCAGGGTTCAACGGCTAACCATAGTAAAATTTCAAAAAACCACTGGAGGGAAAACCAACACCAACCTGTCAGACCAAGGATGATCTTCGCACTTAAGAAAAATCTCTAAGAGGGATAGGAAGATCATAAATTTACCATGCAAACCATACTGATCAGACCATCAAAACACCTCAAGCCAACAAAAACTATCCTCCCCCACATGACAAAACATCTGCAAGCAATCACCCAACTCACTGGACCATTCTGCAACCACCAAACAAATCCAATCAGGCCGCTAAAACATTTAAAACCAGTCCTTCCTGTTGCAAAAAATATCTACAAGTTCAAACAGTCACATTCATGGCGCCAGAAGTAAATCGGTGGTCATCATTTGAACTCAGATCAACCTTATATCCCCGCCATTAGATCTTCATTTTCTCGAGCATCGACAAGATTAACCACAACAAGAATTGGTTACATTTGTGCTTGGTCACATGATCACAAGGCACCATTTTAACCTTTGCAATCATGCGACCGCAGCCACCAAACTGTGCAATGCCGATCACAAACCCTCTAAAGTCCTCAGCCACAACATCAATCTCTTAACCAATAGAAACCAAGCACCTTAACAAGACTAGCACCATGGACCACCCCCAACTCCGCAATGATGACATTCATAGCAGTTGTCACATGATCACATAGCCAAGAGATAGGCTATGTGAACATGCGACAACTCTCCTGCATTGAAACCCTTTACCATGTCATAATTCCACAACGTTGCTGAGAGTTAACATAAAGAGGTTAGTCGCATGGTTGCATAGCCCATTTCCTGGCTATGCGATCATGTGACAACCCACCAACACTACAACCATTAACCTACCCTGTCACCACCCGCGTCACCGCTTGAAATCTAACGGTGCATCGGCGATCCAAAAATTGAACTAAGACCAACATTAAGTCCCCACCGTAGATCCTCTCCATCTCGCAGGCTTAAAAATCTAACATCAGTAGGGAGATATCAATGGTCGGTCACATGATCGGATGGACTGGTAAGATTCCATGCAATCACATGATAATCATTGATCATGGAATCCTCCCACTGCCGAGATACCCTAATCTGGGCCCGTGTTCAAATCTATTATCCTGCCAGCTCAGACCAACTGGAGATTGCCACAACACCACCTGCCAACTACAAATAGGCCCAAGCACATTTGGCACCCTTGTCGCATGATCGCATGGCCAAAAGATGGCCCTTGCAATCATGCAACAAGGCAACAAGACTACCACCTCAGCCTCCTAGTCTGCCAGCGGGACCACTTCTAATTTCTGCGCAGTCAGCTCTGACATCCCTCCACTGTGCACTGACATAACCAATGAAACACCACCATAGAGGCTAGACCTGACAAACAACCCCACCGAGCAATTTACCTTCATACCGCATCAACGACTCTTGTTAAATCACAGAGATTAAAAAGCTTGCATCTTTTCCTCACGGTATGGTGAGGATCATTGATTTTGCACACCCATTAACAATCTATTAGAGCCCCTTGAGATGGGCCTGCTGGGACATGTGTCAACCGATCGCATGGTCACATGTCAAAATTTTTTGACATACGATCATGCAACAACCAATCATTTGAAACCCTTTGAAGACCCGCGTCCACAGGACAGGTGGCAATCGGTCGCAACTTCATTAGAAATAAACCTCGTGCAACTTTTCTATGCGAACAAGTGACAACCCATTGATTTTGTCCAAAATTTAACCATGTTGGTCAATGAGAAGAACTAGGTCCCACCAACCGATCACACTTGCGCACCTAGGATCGATGAACAAAGAGTGCCGACCAAAGGGAAGAAGTGTGAGGTCGAAAACACACATGGTTTTCAGTGAAAGATCAAAAACACATAGGGTTTTTGACATTGACACAAAGCTAAACAAGGATGCAAAAATATCGAGGGTTTTCATGTAGGCCAAAAAGTTTGAAAACATCATGGGGTTTCAAAAACATTGTGGGTTTTTGACACTTATGCATATTCTGAAACTATTTCCTGCAAACCTTAAAACTTGGATATCTCCTTGGATTTTGTGATTCAGAAGATGTGATCTGACCTAGAGCAAGGTGACAACATGAAAAACATAGGGTAGGACACTTCAAGAAAACTTGCAAGGAAATGGGCCATTTTCAAAAGATTTTGCATTGATAGGAAAATGGACCAATAGTGGCTCTGGTTGGGGACATGTATCTCCTGTAGATACAATGAGGACCTTAGATCTCTGGGAAGAAGCAGACCACCCACTGGAGAAAATAAAATAGGCCCTCTCCCTGCTCTTTATCCAATAAATCACAAACTGGCTCCTCAAAAAAACCTAGCACCATTTGTACAAAATATATGGAAAATACATAAGTAACATCGGTATGCCAGAAGAAAACCAACCCTTTCCTCTATCAAAAACTTGGTTTCTGCTCACAAAATCAAACAAAGGTCTGAAACCTTTTCCACATGCACAATGATAGAAAACACTGTCAGGTACCGATTGCAAAACAACCCTGGGTTTATCATCACCAATTCCCTCCTTCACATGTCCCCCCACAAACTCACTATTTGGAAAACAAACATCATCAAAATCATCATGCATTGAAACACATGAAAGGGGACAAGAAACCGATACTTTTTCTTCCTAGCTGCAAGCATCCAGCTCATCTCCAATGCACTCTTGCATATCAAAAGAAAAGCAACTATACTCACTTTAACTTACCTCAGCCAAGGCAACTAAAACATGCTCATATATCAAGTTACTCGGGTTTATCAAGTCTGATTTCTCTTGATAAATCACACCTTTATCCTCATAAGGATGATTCACATGATCAACATCATGAATTAAATTATCACCATTATTTTCACTGCTAGGTGGAAGAAGAAAAATATTGTCACAATGTAATGCATCTTCATCAACAGAGCAACATTCATCCTGCATTACCTTTCTTTCAACTGGCATCATTTGTGAGGGAGATTCCAGATCAACCATATGTGAAACTTTAAGTACAGAAGGTGAGTAATCCTCAAAAAATTCCATCCTCTAAGCACACTCCTCAAATAGTGGGTTAGAAACAACATGGAATTGTTTCTCATAATAATTTGGGCAAAGTGCCAACTGGTTCTCACTAGTGTCCTCATCAAATAACTCATTGGAAACCACACTATATATGTCTTTATTTCCATCATCATACACATCTTTAAAAGAAGAAGAAAATTCAAAGTCAAAGCTAGAGCATGACTCACCATCACTGCTATCAACATATGAATAATCAGTGTTTTAATCAATCTCATCATCATCAGAAGTACCACTCAATGGATTTCCTCAAAAATCTTCAATCTCCAAGACTTTACAATCAGCATCATTACCACCCACTAGCATAGAAGACTATGAAGAAAAATCCTCTCCAATATGAGAGAAACCCTATGGCATATCATCAAAAAGTAATTCATTCTCAACCTCATCCATGCTCCCACAGTCAACACTTTTCTCAGCATCTTTGGTAGTAGAACTCATTTCACCTTCATATACAACACTGTGATTAATACAACAATTAGAGGGATGAGAGCACTGATGTTTCTCAACCTCCTCCTGATCATTCACCCTACTCTAAATATGCAAACTAGTAGAGGCATGTCTTCTTATAACTCCATACTTTAGATTGCACTCAATATCCAATGCAACCTCAAAAGCCTGATGTAGACTTTGTGGTTGTTTATCCCTCAACAAGAAACCCATTTTTTGGTTAAATGCACTCAAGTATATAACTAAACAAATTTGATCATGTGGTCTACAGTTTTCAAGGATATCCAATAATGTCCTAGTGAATTTGCTATTAAATCTTTGAATCAACTCACCTTCCTCAATCTGAATTCCCATCAAATTGTCCAACATTGATTTAACATCTACCTAGCTATCAAAATAATCAATGAAGCAAGAACTCAACTCATCCCATGAAGAAATAGAGGCTGAAGGAAAAAATGAAAACCACTCCCTTTCATCTCCCTCAAGAGTCTGCACAAACAACCTCATCCACAAATCCTCATGGTAGACATCAAAATCACACATTAAATTAGAAAAAGCCATCAAATGTTTTCTTGCTGATGGACACTGATTCCTATTGAACTTTGGTAGATACTCTCTGATTTCATCAGGGACTTTGTCAGGGAAACTGGGTATGCCATCATAATAAAATGGTGCATACCCCCTACCAATAGGACCCCTAAGCACATCCATCACTGATATACAACCTTGTGCCTTTACACTTGATTCTTTGTAAATCAAAAATAGGGAATCAAAACACTTGTAAATGACTCTCACCTCTCACTTAGCTATTCTGAGATACTTCATACTTGTCCTATCCCTTTAATGACATAATCATTTGATTAGGACCATGCTTATACATAAAAATTTGATGGAGAATACCTAGATTGCCCTGCTAAATGTTGTTGCCTTCTTCTCAGCTAAATGAAGTCCCAACAAAACTTCACAACTCAGGTTCTTTCTAGCATAGAGTCACCACCTCTCTTCAGAGGACACAAAATTTCACTGATCCATCTTGAAACACCAATAGACTCTGGGCTCTTCCATAGCAAAGTCACATATAACCCAATCAGCAAATCCAGGTAGCACACTTGTAAATCTAAAAGACAATTTTCAGATTAGAAAACTTATGAGACTCTTCCCCAAAATGAAAATAGCAAGACTCTGGGATACTCTTAATTGTAAACTTATTTCATCCCCAGTAGAGTCGCCATCTTGTTGGTGTTTGAAAATGCTTACGCCACTTAGGGATGCCAATATGCCTTGAGACTGATGTTAGGAGTGGTTAGCTCCAGGTGTGAAAGCTCTGCAAGACAACTGGACCAACTATAGGGACAAGACTGCCCTCTTCACTTTTGGCTCTGCAAAACCATGGCGGGTGCACCTAATCCAGTAACTTATGGCATTTTAGGACTTTGGACTAGATTAAACAAAGCAGATGATAGCAAGAGACTACTAAATGTTAACTAGACATTCATTGAATCTCAATTGCTATGAAGGGTAAAATGGCCTTGTGAAGGGTATTACTACCAACAATAATACTTGAAACTTAAAAGGGTCTTTGATTGATGAGGATAGGGAAGGTAGACAAGAGCCAATCAGACATTGGACTCAACTAAATGTACTAATCCTTGATCAGTACCATTATCCATTGGGCAGACCTCACATACAAACAATGAAACATGAATCGACTATTGTCAAAGACTCATAGCCATAAATATAAACATTCCAGCCCATCCACTACTTATAAAATCCTTCTGTAGATAACCAAGAGGAATCTATGTCCCTTCTAAAGTAAATTTCACTTGATCCTAGATCAAGAACTAAAGACAAGAGCATATGCAAAGGTAACCCTATGCAATGGATCAGAAAATCCAAAACTCACATGAATGACACCAAGGAGAGACTTGTAAACATGAAATAGTTATATTAAGTATGATGAGTCATGTACATGATCAAAATAGGACAAAAATCAAACCACTTCAATAACCTACAAAAGACTTCCAGAAATTCTATTCAGCTTACATGCAATGTGATACAACCCTGCTACAAACCCCTGGAACTAACTATAATCAAAACCTCTGGACTGATTAAAATTCAAACCCTTAGTCAAAAAATCAAACATTTATACCACTAGCCACCTTGGAAATCTCAAAGAGATTGTAATAAGCTTAGGGTGACTAGGGCCATGGTTAAAATGGCTAACCACAGTAAAATTTCAAAAAACCACTGGAGGGAAAACCAACACCAGCCTATTAGACCAAGGATGATCTTCGCACTTGAGAAGAATCTCTGAGAAGGACAGGAAGATCATAAATTTACCATGCAAACCATACTGATCAGACCATCAAAACACCTTGAGCCAACAAAAATTATCCTCCCCCACATTGCAAAACATCTACAAGCAATCACTTAACTCATTGGACCATTTTACAACCACCAAAAAAATCCAATCAGGCCACTAAAACATTTAAAACCAGTCCTTCCTGTCACAAAAACTCTCTGCAGGTTCAAACAGTCACATTCATGGTGCCAGAAGTAAATCGGTGGTCATCATTTGAACTCAGATCAACCTTATATCCTGGCCGTTAGATCTTCATTTTCCTGGGCATCGACAAGATTAACCGCAATAGGAATTGGTTACATTTGTGCTTGGTCGCATGATCACAAGGCACCATTTGAACCTTTGTGATCATGCAACCACAGCCACCAAACCACACAATGCCTATCACAAACCCTGTAAAGTCCTCGGCCACAACATCAATCTCTCAACCAACAGAAACTGAGCACCTTAACAAGACTGGCACCGTGGACCACCCCCAACTCTACAATGATGATGTTCATAGCAGTTGTTGCATGATCGCATAGCCAAGAGATAGGCTATGTGAACATGTGACAACTCTCTTGCATTGCAACCCTTTACCACATCATAACTCCGCAACACCGATGAGAGTTAACACAAAGAGGTTAGTCACATGGTCGCATAGCCCATTTCCTGGCTATGCAATCATGCAACAACCCACCAACACTACAACCGTTAACCTACCCTGTCATTGTCACGTCACCACTTGAAATCTAACGGTGCATCGGCGATCCACAAATCAAACTAAGACCAACATTAAGTCCCCGTCATAGATCCTCTCCATCTCATGGGCTTAAAAATATGATGTCAGTAGGGAGATATCAATGGTCGGTCACATGATCACATGGACTGGCAAGATTCCATGCAATCACATGACAACCATTGATCATGGAATCCTCCCACTGCCGAGATACCCTAATCTGGGTCCGTGTTCAAATCTATTATCCTGCTAGCTCAGACCAACCGGAGATTGCCACAACACCACCTGCCAACTACAAACAGGCCCGAGCACACTTGGCACCCTTGTTGCATGATCACATGGCTGAAAGATGGCCCTTGCGATCACACGACAAGGCAATAAGACTACCACCTCAGCCTCCCAGTCTACCAGCAGGACCACTTCTAATTTCTGCATAGTCAGCTCTGACATCCCTCCACTATGCACTAACATAACCAATGAAACACTGCCACGGAGGCCAGACCTGACAAACAACCCGATCAAGCAATTTACCTTCATACCACATCAAGGACTCTTGTTAAAGTGTGGAGATTAAAAAGGTTGCATCTTTTCCTCGCGGTATGGCAAGGATCGTTGATCCTACACACCCGTTAACAATCTGTTAGAGCCCCTTGAGATGGGCCTACTGGGACATGTGTCAACCGATCGCATGGTCGCATGTCAGAAATTTTTGACATGTGATCATGCGACAACCAATCATTTGAAACCCTTTGAAGACCCAGGTCCACAGGACAGGTGGCAATTGGTCGCAACTTCGTGAGAAATAAAACTCGTTTAACTTTTCTACGCAAACAAGCGACAACCCATTGATTCTGTCCAAACTTTAACCATGTCGGGCAATGAGAATAACTGGGTCCCAACAACCGATCACACTTGCGCACCTAGGATTGATGAACAAAGAGTGCCGACCAAAGGGAAGAAGTGCGAGGTTGAAAACACATAGGGTTTTCGGTGAAAGATTAAAAACACACAGGGTTTTCGACATTGACACAAAGGTAAACAAGGATGCGAAAACATTGAGGGTTTTCATGCAGGCCAAAAAGGTCGAAAACATCATGGGTTTTCAAAAACATTGTGGGTTTTCAACACTTATGCATATTCTAAAACTATTTCCTGCAAACCTTAAAACTTGGATATCTCCCTGGATTTTGTGATTCAGGAGATGCAATTTGAATTGGAGCAAGGTGACAACATGAAGAACATAGGGCAGGACACTTCAAGAAAACTTGCAAGAAAATGGGCCATTTTCAAAAGATTTTGCATTGACAAGAAAATGGACCAATAGATGTGCTCTCTAAGCACTTGGAGATTGCTTCTAATGCATACTAAGGATGATGGATATGATGCATAAATGCTAAGAAAAACTTGAAAGAAACTAGTTCATTCCATTATTTCCAAGCTAAGATGAGTTAATAAAACATGAAATCTAACAATTAGTATTAAAAGCTTTAAGATCTAGGATGAATTTAACATGATAACAATGCATAAAGATGAGAGCTATTTATAGGATTTGGGAAGGGCTTGGGTTAGCAGGTTGAGTCAAGGTTAGAGGTAAGGTTAGGGGTTGAGTTTGGGTCAAAGATAAGGATTGACTTCTTCTAGAAGAGTCTAGGCTTTGGATGAGGATGAAGACTTTCTAGAAGAGTCTAGGACTTTCTAGGAATTTAGAGAATAGATAAAGGTTTATTTATTTCAAAAGGTTTTAGGTTTTGAGGATATTTATTAAAATATTTTTAATAAACATGAGGATTTAATATTTAATCTTAATTAAATATTTTTGAGTTGGGATTAGGGTTAGGAAATGATGGAATCAGCCTTTAATCGAAATTAAAGAGGGATTAGAAGATTCTAGAAGAGGTTTAGGATCTTTAGGATATTTCTAAGGTTTTGGGAAAAAATAAATAAAATATTTATTTTTTGGTTTTTTTGTCAATTTATTAATTAAATAATTAATAAATATTTTTGAGTTGGGATTAGGCTTAGGAAATGGTGGAATCACCCTTTAATTAAAATTAAAGTGAGATTAGAAATTTCTAGAAGAGGTTTAGGATCTCTAAGATATTTCCAAGGTTTAGGATTAAAATAATTTTTTAAATTTATTTTAAGGTTTTTTTAGTCAATTTATTAATTAAATAATTAATAAATAGGGGAATGATGTTTAAATTTGATTTAAACATTTCTGGAAGGGATTTCTTAATTTTTAATTAAGATAAAGGGATTTAATGACATAAAAATAAATAAATTAATTAAATAATTAATTAATTAATAAATGATGATGTCATTAGGGGTTTTTCAAAAAATAAAAATATTTTATTTTCTAATGGTTTTTTAGGTGTCTACAATGGGTTTTCTCTGTCTCTACATTTCTAGGCCGGATCAGGTTGCAGAATCTCCCGAAACTGAACACAAACATCAGAAAATAGTCATTTCTATATTTACCCTATTTTGAGATTAGTATTTGTCTTCAATTCAATTAAGTTTTCAAATGCACATTTTCTATAATGGATTATAAGGTTTTCTCCTTTCTTTATATTCTCCATAGATTGAGTCATTTGTGCATTGATCACTTCCTTGCGATTAATCTATTTGGATCTCTCCTTTGGGAATTTGGATTAAGAAGTAGACCCTATATTCCCTCGCACATTCAAAGCACATGCACATTACTACATTACATTTTTGTGAATACACTTTTTCACCATACATTTTTGGTGAGCCCGACAAGCTTACCCCCTCTCTTTTGTGGAATTAGATGCCTTATCATATTTATGGTTAAACTCTTTCTTTTATGTGTTAGATCTTGCATGTGGGTAAGTGCACAAAGATGGAGGACCAAAAAGGGGGTATAAGATGCCACTTTTTTCCTGAAATCAGCAAACTCTAAACTTCAACAAGAAATTGAAGATAGTTAGACTCAAAATTTTAAGATGCGACAAAAAAAAGAGTTTTAATACTCTAAATCTAGTTCCTGAACTACTAACTTATTTTGAAAATGGTACAGATTAAGGCCCTCAAAAAGGAGGAGCACAAAAAGTGGTCCTATTTTTTGTCAAAAAACATAACATAGCATCTGGTGTGCTCCCCCTAAAGTGTTAAAAAATAATTTGAATTTTTTTAATCACTCCGGTGAGAAGTTAGCTAACACCACATAGTTTATCCCAAAATTTTTAGGTAATTTTTTGATGAATGTATAATTTTTGATGAATTTACGAAGTGCACACATCCTGAGAACATGAAATTTCTATGTGCTCTGCCTAGAAATCATTTAAAACTAATCGAAAATCAAATTTTCTTTTTTTTAAAGTGTGTAGAATAAAGTATAGTTTCTAAAAATGTAACTTATTGCAAAATTTGATGAACGAGCCAAAATCGATGCCCAAAATACTACATGTTGGTTTTTTACAAAAAATGGACATACACACAAAAGAAATTAGAGTTGAAAAACTTAACATAATCAGAATTCAAAATAAATTATATGCTTAGATAGCTAACAGAGAGATCTCCAATATCATGTCATCTAATTTTTACGTTCTTGAGCCACGAGTAAACCTGATGAGGATCACAAAAAAAAATGTCATTTTTTTGTCTATCTTCTAGAAAATATGTCTCAGGCCTATCTCAATCGTCCAAGCCTTTGGGTTGGATCTCCAAGGAAAATCCAAGCCTTAGGATTGGTAAATTCCAATGTCTTACAAAGCGTGTGTGCCCTATAGGGTGCACACACTATAGGGTGAGTGGACTATTGAAATCTATGACTTTCATAGGATGTGCCCCCTATCAAAGTCATAGATTTCAATAGTGCACTCGCCCTATAGGGCGTGCACCCTATTTAAGACATAGATTTAAATAGTGATGAGAAATAGTCAGAGTGAGAGGAAGAGAGAGAGATAGAGGGAGAGAGAAAGAGAGAGAGAGAGAGCACTCTGTCTCTCATTGTCTCTCTCTCCCTCCCCCATACTCTCTCTCTCTCTCTCTCTACACCTTCCTATTCTCTATATTTTCCCTTCTTACCATCTTTCACCCCCACACTCTATCACACATGCACATATGCTCTCTCCCACCTCTCTCTCTCTCTCTCTCTCTCTCTCTCTGTTTTCTCCCTTTTTCTTGTTTTGCATAGGGCACACACCCTATTTAAGAGTATGCATAACACTTTTTTTTTTGTATAGGGTGCACGCCCTTTAGCACGCTCACGATATGCAAAACTAAAACAAACGGTCTTCTTTGCCAAGGATCTCATGAAAGAGGCCCACTTTTTCTATATGTTGTCTGAGTTCCGCGTGTTATCCGACAAGTATTCACTTTTTATGGTTTTGATAGTGACAAAGAAGCATATTCTATCAATTTGCACCATCTTTTTATTTCAAAATCAACATCGAACTGTGAAAGTCAATTATTATCACCGAAATTTATCGATTAAGGTAAGTTTTTTATTTTTTTTACATGTCAAATGTGAATAAAGAGTGTTTTGGTTTATAATTGGTATGATATAGAATTGTTCAATACATAATTTGATATAATTGTACTAAATTTATATTATAATTTTTCATATTGTAAGAGGTTTATATTGTAATTTGACTTATTGTTTTACATTTATATTATATTTTATTGTAATCAATTCATATGTCAAAATCATCATCATGCCAAGGAAATGAGCAAATAATTTAACACCAGAAGAGCATGAAAGAGATAAAGAGAAGAAAAGGGAAAGAATGAGACAACTTTGTGAACAAAAAAAATAGATACCATACAAGAAGATTTTTCTTTGGATGAGGAACATGAAACACCAATACAAAGTAAGAGAGAATTGGAATTGGAAACAAAAAGACAATGAATGAGAAACTTGCGTGCAATAAGACAATTGAATTATGAAGATGTGGGGACATCATCTATGAGTTCCCAAGTTCAAGAGACATCATCATCCAATTTTGGAGGCACACTAATGTATCATGTTGAAGGCACACCATTGTCCACTTCCGAAGGTGGAGGCACACCAATGTATCATGTTGAAGGCACACCATTGTCTACTTCCGAAGGTGTGGGCACACCCTTGTATCATGTTGAAGGTGCACCATTGTCTAAATCCAAAAGTGGAGGTACACAATTGTATCATGTTGAAGGCACACCATTATCTACATCCCAAGGTGTAGGCACAACATCGTCTCATGTTGAAGGCACACCATTATCTACATCCCAAGGTGTAGGCACAATATCGTGTCATGTTGAAGGCACTCAAGATGGTACACAATTCACACATAATATTTTTGATGCTCCTAGAATTATTTATAGAAAGCCAAAATATTTGATTGATATTGATACTAACATTTTGCAAGAAATGCCTGACAAGATTCCCAAGCGTACTTGTCAAATAAATGCTAATTGTATTTGGAGATATTTTTTTGAGAATTTAAACATGATAGGAAGATGTCAAATATTTGTTGAAATGATGAGAAATCTAAAATTTAGGCCCATCATGAAGATTCTTGGGCTAAGAATGATGGATGAGTCGAGTGAAAAATCTATTGTAAAGAATCTAATGACTGCATATGAGAGTGTGGATTCTACATCATGTAGGAAAGATAGTAATGCCACATGATATGTACTTGCATCAATGATAGTAAGCACTCAAATGAAGAAATCTTGACTCATCCATCCAAATAGCAATGAGTTATGGGCATTTCCCGGTAGACTACTGTGAAAAGATAAAGCAATTGTTGAAGCTTTGAAATCCTTGATTGAAGAATTTTGGAAGAATAATAAATGGGTATCTCCTAATCAAAGAGATGTTGTAAGAAGAAGGATTGTTATTCAAATTCATGTTCCACATCCAAAACATTTTTTGGATTCAACCCAGACACAATTCTTTGCAAAATTTATGCATACGTATCCTCAAATTAAAATTAGTCAGAGATATTTTGAAATGTGTAAAAAATTTTATGTGAAGATAAATCACACACATACAACTTGTTTTTTTAGGGTACATATTAAATTTTCTAACCATTTTGAAGTTTATAGGAATATATGTGTAGATTTGCACTCTAATAATGTTTTGTAGGATTGTAACATAAATTTCCCACATAGATCTTCAAGGGAATTAATATCTACCATTTTATGTGAAAGAGTGGATGGTCAACAATTTTACAAGCTCTCATGCTTGAATGGTACATGCATAGATTGTGGAGGTTTGTGATGTTTGCCAATTTGTCAACATGTGGAGAGTACGCATGCAATCAGTAATGAAATAGTGGAATTTGGAAAATATAAGACCGTGACATACAATCTAAAAGATGGAAAAGAGGATAAAAGATGTGATTTAGTAATTGAAAAAATTCTAGTGTATCAGTTCATGGACATTTTTTGTAAAAAATTATTTATGAGTATGCAAGGCATACACATAGAGCATGATGGTTGGATATATAATATTTCAAGTTGTGCAAGGACACATTCCCACTTAATACCATTGTTTCAATTGTGGACTTTGTAGAGAACTACACAATGCAACCATAGAATGAGGTACAAGAAAAGTATTAAAACTCTCAACAGGTTTCTATATTTGTTCATATAGCATTCATGCATGCACCAGATAGTACAGAATAGGTTTCTATATTTGTTCATATAGCATTCATGCATGTACCAGACAGTACAGAGGAGAATAGGAAGATATTAAGGGAGTATCATTTTTATATCAGCAATGATCACTCACATTCTAGAGAGTTTGTACATGGTTTCTTTCAACTATTTTAAGGTCATTTGGAAAATAGGGGCACAAAATATCACCGACATATCATTTGGTTAGATAATTATGCATCACAATTCAAGAATTCTCAAATGTTTTATTGGTTGTGCAGGATGCATAAGATTACTGGAATTCAATATATGTGAAATTTCACAGAGGTCAGTCATGGAAAGGGAGAGCATGATGGTGTAGGTGCATGTATTAAAAGAGCCTAAGCAAGTGAAGAATTAAAGTACAAAGAGAAAGAAACATTGTCAAATGTGGGATGTATTGTCCAGTGGTGTAACACTACAATGGGTCTAGGTAATGAAGGTGAGTCTACGGTTCATAGATTTTCTTGGTTGATGGATGAAAGTAACATTGCACCATATGAGGATTGTTGTACATTGACAGGATCGAGTGAGCTACACTCTTTTAGAAGTTGTATTGCAGATTCATGGAGTATCCACACATGACATATGGCATTCTTTTGTTCATTATGTGTAGATGAAGATTGGGATGGGTGTGAGTCAAAGGAATGGGTTGATGAATGGTATACACGTATTTTGAGTCCACTTGCCTCCTATCATCCCCATGAATCACTACAACTGACATAAATGGAATCATCCATTGACTTTGATCACTTATCTGATCCAGTACAACCAGGTAAAATTTTCCACATACAAATAATCTCAAATTTAGTACTTTATCATAAATATTCAGTAAACTAATGTCCTCATTATGTTTATATCATTACAGGCCATGTTTTTGTTATTATTGCACTTGAAGACAATGAAGAAGGGATAGATTATTATTTGTGTCATTGTGTTGAGGCAAAAAGGAAATTGGATCACTCGATTATTGATGGTGAAGAATTAGAATACCCTATAGGAGTAGTGGTTGTAACTGGTACATGGCTTAGACGGTCTGATATGAAGAACCCTTGGTTGTGGTTGTTCAAGGATTGGGAGACACACATAAAGATTCTTCATTATTCAAACCTCTCTGTTGCATCAAATGTCCAATTGATTAGATATGGGAGAAGACCACATAATAAAACTCTTTGGAAGGTTCATGAGTCAGACCACGAGGCAATACTTGAGACAATCAAGGGTAGGGAAAACCCAATTGGTGCATTGGACCAAATGGAGATACAAAATATCGTAACATGTCAAATTTATATAGCATCGTAAATTGGGTGGACTGTAAATTGATCATGCATTACCTCGTATGTATAACAAGAAGTTTTTAAGATTTAATGACAACCTTTCTCTTCTATTTTTTGGGGCAATACTGAAAGGTTTTCTTTGCTCAGCTCTTTCCTCTAGTGCTCCTATTGAGCTGAGTTGTAAAAATATTTCTCATTATTAATAAAAAAAACTTTATGTTGTTATGCCAATGACTTGTAGGCACATAATACTTGGAAGGCCATGGAAGAGCCTTAAGGAACCAACAAAATTCAAGGATGCACTATCTCATTTCCTTTCCAACTTCTCCCTCTTTGAAATGGAAGGTTTATATTTTGGTTTATCCAGATAGGCCCATTTTAACATAAACCCAAGCCAAAACCAACTTCTAAACAAGTTTTCCATAAACACCACATACAAAAAACCTAAAATCTTCCAACAAAACCTAACCTAGAGTAGTAGGAAACTTGTTAACAACATTGGATATATCAAAAATATCAATCATGAAGCTCTCCATGATATCCATGGCAGCACTGGATATTCCCTTGGAGGGATGCATTTGTTTCAACACCTTGTATATAAACCTTTTATAACTTCCTACACTTCTCTTCCTCTTCTTCTTCTTATTCTCAAATTTCATTGCTTTGACTGTTGAATCCTTTGTGGGCTTGAACATCACTTTCTTTTCTTTTCTCAGCTTTGGAGAATCCTTTAATTCATTCTCTCCTTTCATACCATCTTCTTTAAGACTCCACACCTTAGGTTTCCTTCAACAACTCCATATCCACCATATCAAACAAGTTCTTGGTTCATGCTTGTTTAAGCTTGTCAATTGATTCCATCAACCAAATTCTTGATCACCTCTTCAAATGGTGATCAAAGTATTTGAATACCCTTTTTCAAGTTACATAAAATATTTCAAAACAAAGACTATGTGTTTTGGAACATCACACCTTAAAATTGTTGATTCATGTTTCCCAACTAGGCCTAATAAGCTCAATTAACAAAGCAGCCCTATTAAGGACTCACTCCCAGACCTTGCCACTTTCAATAGTGTCTTAAAATGACTCTAGTTAGAGGATTCTACCATCAATTTGAATATTTGACACTTCTAGATGTAAAAGCCTCAAATTTGTCCCAAAACCCCCTAGAAACTAGGGCTCACCCAATGTCTCATCTCCTAGCACCATATAAACTGAACCAAAGTTTATTCACCATCATTTGACCATCCTATGATGGATTCATGCATAAAATACCCCCCTCTAAAGGCTAGAATGTCGAGCAGTGTACCCTTGCATCAATTTCATGACCCTTATGCACCCTTCAAACTCATCAAACTCCTTCAATCACGCTCAACTTGCAAAATCTTCTTCTTTCCTACATTTACAATGTTAGAATACTAAGTTACAAGGTTTGGATCCATCCCCAAGTGATAGAAAATACATAAAGGGGATGGATCAATGAATTTACATCTTTAATCAATGCACAAATTGTGCTTGTACAAGATAGTCAAAACAAATAGAAGTTAAAACCCTACAAAATGATTTATATTTACTAAAAAACAATTTAAAACATGCTTCCACTACCACATGAATGAAATCAAATCAAATACTCATCAAAACAATCTCAAATTTGCAAGAAATTAGATTTTTATTGCCAAAATCTGAACCAGCCCATACAAAAATAGATTTCTGTTTGTTCTCCCCCCATTCTCTTAGTTTTAAAGGCTTAAATAAACTCCCTTTAACCTCCCAAACTGAATCAAATTAGTTGAATATGCTAAAAAAGAAAATAAAACTTATTTTTAGAGTTTCCCTCCTAATCTCAAGTGACCATTTGAATTTAAATATTCAAATTTGCAAACTTAATCAAATAAACTCCCAAAAACTCTTAACTTTGGATTTTATTCTTTTATGATCCAAATGCCCTATCTAAACCATAAAAATTACTCTAAGACCTAATTACAACCATCTAGGCCCATTATACCAATACATGCATTCAACTATCTATTACATCCATTTTGTCATTTTCAAGCCTTTATAATTCCCAATGATAGATACCAGCATTAAATCTATGACCATAATTAATTTCACAAGTCAACCTCAACAAGAAACTAAAATAAACAACTCGGTAAGAAAGGATAACCGAGTTACAGGAAAGAGATAACCGAGTGCCAGGGAATTAACCGACTAACTTGGTTAACAAAGGAAATCGAGAAACTACCGAGCCAACCCGGTCAAAGTAGAAACCAAGAAACAAAGGAAAACACAAACTTCTTTTTGGTGACACAGGATTTCCAAGGACCTTAGATGCTCCTGCATCAATAGTTTCAACAAGAAAATTAGTAATATGATTTGGGGTTCATATGTACTATTTCTTGTAGGGTTAGTGATGGGTTATGGTTAGGATTAGGGTTAGGATTTAACCTATTAAGGGCTAGTATAACTATTATGATTAGCATTTGACCTATGGTAAATAATAGGGTTATGGTTATAATTAAGGTTAAAATTTCACCTTAGGAACTTAGTTTTGTGTGAACAGTTAAAATTATAGGTGTGATTAGTATCAAGATTATTGTGTCATACTAAGGTCATGGTTTGAGTTCAGATGTTATGTTTATATGTATGTGGTGTATCATATTTAGTGTAACATTAAAGGTAAAGATTAGGGTAAGGGTTAGGGTTAGCATTTGGGTTAGTAATATGGTCAAGATTAGTAATAGTTACTATTACATTTTGGTTATTGTAAATGTAGGGTTAGGGTTATGGTCAGTTTACAGTTGTGTGCAGTGTTAGGATGTATGGTTTATAGTCAGGGTTGAATCATATGCAATGTTAGGTATACATTTAGTATTAGGGTTTGTTTGAGAGTACGATTATGGACATAGTTAGCAATGGGATCTAGGTTTTAGAGTTAGGATTAAAGTATCATACTTGGTATTACTTTTTTGGATGTTGTTTAGAGTTTAACGTGATAATTATCATTAGTATCACATTTAATGTTACCATTTAATGAACGATCAATGGTAGGGACATGGTAAAATCTAACTTGAATGGTTACCATATATAAGTAATTATAATGTTAACAATAACATATTAGAGTTAGGCTTAGGGTTACGATTAGGGATAGGATTCTATGTTTATAGTTAGGATTACTATCATATTAAGGGTTAGTATAACCATCATGTTTACCATTTTACATATGGTAATCGAGAGGGTTATGGTTACAATTAGGTTTTAATTTTAACCTGAGGAGTAGTGTTAGTTTTGGAAATTAACCTCTCACATTAAAGGTAAATATTAGGGTAATGGGTTATGGTTAGAATTAAAATTAGTAATATGGTTAAGATTACTAATAGTTACTGTTACATTTAGGCTATTATACATTTAGGGTTAGGGTTAGGGTTAATTTAAGGTTGTGTGCAGTGTTAGGAGGTATGGTTTATAGTCAGTGTTAAATCATATGTAGTGTTATGTATATGGTTAGTAATAGGGTTTGTATAAGAGTAAGATTATGGATGTAGTTAGCGATGGGATATAGGTTTTAGAGTTAGGATTAAAGTATCATAATAGGTAATACATTTTTTGATGTTGTTTATAGTTTAGGATGATAATTATCATTAGTATCACATATAATGTTACCATTTAATGTATGGTCAATGGTAAAAAATAACTTAAATAGTAACCATATTACTGTAATTATAATGGTAACGATAGTATATTAGAGTTAGGGTTATAGTTATGATTAGGGATAGGATTCTATGTTTACATTTAGGAATCTTACTATCATATTAAAGGTTAGTATAACTATCATGTTTTGGAATTTTATCTCTCACATTAACGATAAAGATTACGGTAAGAGATTAGGGTTAGCATTAGGGCTGGTAATATGGTCATGCAAGAGTAATACTTACTATTACATTTAGGCCTTCAACAGGGTTTTCAGGTTACATGTAGAGTTAGGGTTATGGTAATCATTTTTGTTAATTTAATGTCGTGCTATAGGTTAAGATATAGTTTTATTTTATTTTTCATTTTAGATTTACTTTTAATAGTTTATTTTATATAGTTAAAGGTTTTGGTATAGTTGTTTAACATTGATTAGGGTTATGTTAGAAGTCGAAATAAATAAGATGTCCTGTATAATTATTTTCTCACATTTATTCGGCACATCCATTGAAGGCATAAATATTACAAATACAAAGTTCAACAAAACACATTGCAAAATGTTGCAAGTATAGGGGTAATCATGATGGGAATAGCCAAAGCTATTTATTTATTATCTTTTTCATGAAACTTACATAAATGAAAGGGGAAATAGAAGTCCCAATACAACTATTTAGGTAATTAAGAAGTGTGAAAGCCAAGATAAAAATGATCTAAATCAATAAAATTTCTCCATAATGATGCAAGAACACCACATATTCTTCAATGATAAAGTTGGTATTGCAACCCTTATTTGTACAATGATCGCGATAGACTTCTTTCATCATTGATCAAAATGCATCCACTTTTGTAGATGTCTCACATATAACTTTCACAACATCTTCCATCTGCATTATTTCCATTTTTTCAACATGTTCAATTGATAATGATGTGTTCTCCACAACTTTGATTATAGTTGTGCACGAGTCTACAATGATTTGGGTACACTTGTCAAATTCAGTCTCAAAGATATCATTTGAGGCCACCAAAGTAGAGGGGCTTGTAATCATGATGTTAGACTCTTTGTCAGAGGAAACCATAGGTGGAATGGTATCTTTCAAAGTTTTAAACAAATATCAATAAATAGAATTAATCAGAATAACCATTTTGCATTGCCATTTCAAACTTTACATGTTACTTATAGTGGAATACTATATATATTTTTTGAATAATGGTAAAAATAGGTTTTAACTGGGGACCCAAAATCTGTAACAATGAGTTAATAAAGATAAGTCATTAAATCCCCCAAGAAAAATAGGGCTCAAAAATCCAGCCTATAAGCAAACCCGACCACAAAACAAAAAAACAACCTATACCTAGTAAACAAAAAATAGAACCCAACGATGAAAACATTGATAGAGAAAAAAATAGAGGAAACTAGGCATACTCCAAAAAAGTTTCCTCCATATCTTTTTTAACCTTAGACATTTTAGTAATGGCCACATTGAGGTTTGAAAGCTCCATAATTCTCTCCTAGATTTTTTTCTTCTTAGATGACTTGGTGTGTTTTCATGGTCTAGATGGAACCTCATCCTCATTGGAATCATCAAATTTAATAGGGGAACCATCATTTAACTCTTGCTAGATGTTTTTGATGCAATAGACCATGGTCCCCATAAACTGGTTGGTGTCTGTCATGATCTTCTTTAGGGTAGTCTCCATCCTATCAATCTTCTCCTGCATCAAACCCATCTCATCCATGATCTCCCTGGCTTTGGTCATCCCATCCAACTCGGCTCCCATTCTTTCCTAAATAATGTCCACCTTGGTAGAGAGAGATTTAACGTTGAGGCTTAGCATTTTTATTTCATAAAAGAACCATTTGACCAGACAGAAGGAGTACATGGACATCACCTTGGCCATTTGAATAACTCCAAAAGGAGGGTCAATTTTTTCCTCCAAATCTTCTCTGACGAGTTGGATGTTCCTCTCCTACATGTCAATAGTTTAAAGGAAGGGGATAGATCTAGAGGGCTACAAAATATCATTTTCCCAGCGGGTCTCCTTACCTCTCACATCACTCTCTTTTTTATCTGACACCTCTTGAGTAGCAATAGTATTGTTCAGAGAGATGGGGACATCATGGTCCATAGAGCTGGTGTAATCAACAAGGATAGGGACCTATTGACCCCCATGATCACTCTAAGCACCCAAATCTAGCACAACCTCAATGTTTTTATTCCCGTCCACCTCCGTGTCACTCCCAGTAGCAGATAAAGAATCCTTGCTATCATTCTTAGTCTTATTAAGAGAAACCCCTTTAAAATATGAGAAACCCTCAACACTGGCCCTTTTTGACTCAGTCTCCATACCCTTATTCTTATCCAACTTTGGTTTATTAGAGGATGAGCCCTTTAAAGACACAACCCCCCTACCTCTCTTAGCCAGGGAGATGGTAGACCAACCCTCAAGGAGGGGAGAGTGGGTAAGGGCCACTTTCTTGGAAATGTGCTCAATAATGAGAATAATAAGCCCTTCATGTAGAATGGGATTATTCACTTTCCTTTTGTGCTCAGTGATGCTCTATCAAAGGAAAGTAAGCAAGTAAAAAGGAAATGAAACTGTAATCTTGTGCTTGAAATGGTAGAGAAGGAAAACATGGTAGGAATGGGCCTTTTTATACCTATCGTCCATAGTAATGTACTCCATTATAGCCACCATTACCTTGGACAAAAAATCCTTGAAGCTAAGGACATTATAGAAGTCCCCATTATCTTTAATTATTTTCTTGGCTTCCTCTTCATCCTTAGGGTATTGGTGAATATCATTAACAAAGACCTTCTTGTCCCTGTAGAACTTCATCCCTTTCAAGATAAGGCCTGAGACCTTAGTGATTTTAACATCCAATCCCCCTATGGTGACTGTACTATCATTCCAACTGTAAAAAAAAATTCTTGGTAACCTCTTCATCAAAATTGTGCAAATTCTCCATGAAAGTGGTAAGCCCACCTTGTCATAGCTTTTCCAAAACCTCCTTTTCATCCTTCCACCTATTGAATCTCTTATGTTTGTGATGATTGAGGTCCCCTACCATCCTAACTTCACCAGGAATAGAGCTACCAAGAAACATAGGAAAAAGTTTGAATAGGGCAAGAAGGGTGAAAAGCAAGCAACCTATCACACCTCAAAAAAACTTGTGGTCTCTCCTCTTGTTCTTGGGAATACCAAATCTTTCCATAATGATAAAGTCATCCTTATTACTTAGTTGTCTTTTCATTAATATTATGGAGATTTTCCAAATCAATTTGTCTATAGTGAATCTTGTCGTACACCACCAAAGCTTTTAAATTAGCATTAAGTTTGCTGCCTTCTTGTCATGTCATGATGCCCTCTGATTTGATAGCTAGGTTAGCCAAAGTGTCCACCATCCCATTGCCTCATGATACACATGTGATATTATTACTTCTTGTAAAGTGTTACTAATTACAAGAGCATATTTAATGATAGCTTTGATTGTCCATGAAGGATTAGACTTACCCTTGATGTAATTGAGAATGTTCATCAAGTCACCTTCAATCCAAACTTTATTATATTTAGATAAATCAATAATTTTTAAATTTTGAAGGAGACCCACCACTTCCACCATGTGGTTAGATTGAATCCCAATGGGAAGGGCCATCACAACAATGAAATTAGCCACATCATCCCTTATCACTCCACCAAACCCAACAGGACCTAGGTTTCATTTAGAAGCCTCGTCAAAATTGACCTTGATCCAACCCTTGGGGGGTGATAAACATAACAAATTTTCTCTCTCTAACTTAGAGGCTTTGGGGGCTTTGTTAGGATTACTACCAGTAGAAACATCCAACTTCTAGCCAAGGGATGCCTCACTATTCTCTTGAGTACTTCTTTTAATTTTCTCAGCAACAAGAGTCCAGGGATAGAGGTGTTTCTGAACACCCTATCATTGCACTCTTTCCATATTTTCCAAATGACACATGAGAAAATTATATTCCAGAGGTTCCTTTCAATACTCACATCACCATTTCTCCATTGGATAAAGATATCCTTCATGCTGCTCGCAAAAACCCAGTGTTGATTCCAAGTGCTTAGGACCAAGTTCCAAACTTCCCACAAATAGGGACAGGAAAAATCCAGGTGGAGAGAGGTTTCTTACCCTTTTAAACACAAGAAGCACTGATTAACCAACATCATATCTCTCTTTATGGATTTTTTTATTTTATTAACAAAAATTTTGGTTTGGAAACATGATATAATTTATATTATTGATACAAATTGAAGAAAAAGTGAACACAATTTCCAAATATGATATAGAAATTTATTGTTTAAGAATAATTCAAAACAATTATGACACAAAGTAGGAGAACAATTAATAATGCAACATTTAATAGAAATACATCATTTATTTTCAAGACACTTGAGTCTAATTTCTTCTAATTTTCTATTCGAAAGTTGTTTCCCACTTTTTCATTTTTTCATAGTGGTCATATATGAATGGTGACATTATTCTCAAGCCTTCTAGAGACTTTACATGAGATACAACTATAAATTTCAATCTTTCTCTTTCTCTTGGGCCTATATCAACTATGGCTTTGGAAAGAGTTAGTCCCTGAGATTTATGAATTGTCAATGCTCATGCAAACCTTAATGGTAACTGAAAGGTTCTACCCCTCTGTACTGGTGCTATTGGAATTCTTTTTGGATGACGGTCATCATATGGTATGCTAGAATAATTAGCAAATTCAACTGTACCATAAGAAGGTGGTTCAGGTGGGGCAATTCCTGGTTTGTACACAATATTCTAGATATATCCCAAGGTTCCATTGACAAGACCGACTTCAATCCATAGATGTATAGTTAATATGAACCTTGAATCCTTATTGAACAATAACTCTAGATCAAGTTATTCATTCGAGAAATCTTAAATTATATTACCATTCTTTGACTTAGTTGCAAGGATACTTACAACATGTTTCCTCAAAAAGAACAACATCCTCAAGTTATGGTTATGAACATTGGTATTTGTAGAGAACAAATGCACTATCTTGTCAAAATCATCATTGGTTATAGCATCTAAGCTCACAGGGTTTCTCATTATAAGAAAGTTCCAATCATCTAGGTTTGGACTTGCATCTCTGACATTTGTGAGAAGCTGACGAAATATTTTTTGGTAGATGTTTTATCCATCTTGCCTAAATATTTTGTATAATGTAATAACTATTTTGAATTCTTTCCAAAGTAAATTTTCCCACTTGTTGCTAGCATATGAAATTTTATCATTGACTGGAGGTAACTAACCAAGATCACCAACCAAAATAATAAATATACCTGAAAGAAATTCAGAGAAATGATTTGAAGACTATCTATGAATATTACATGATTGTATTTATACATGAGTTATATTAATAAATATTATAGCACATAAATAGCATTAGTAGAAAAAATGAAAGTATACCTATAAAGCTTATGTCACCACTTTGTGGAAAGGCTTGTTTGAGTCGACAATCTATATTTTGTAGCAATTTTTGACCAATGAAGCTCATTTCATCAATCAAAATATACTTGATACAGGTCATTTGTTCTTGTAGACTTGTAAGTCACATCCCTTCTAGCTGAGAAAACTATCTAATTGGTATTCTCAACATTGAATTAATTATAGAAGGTCCTATATTGAAAGCTACAACTCCAGTTGGTGCAAGTGATAGAAGCAGAGAAGGACTTAACAAAGCTTTAGTATGAAGAATTGAACTGATAGCACCAATTAGATAAGACTTTCATGTTCCCGTGGTTCCTTGAATTATCATAAACAAAGGCATCTCAACTTGATTTCCATGGTAGTGTGTCATAATAATATCGATTTCCTTTTGTTTCTTATCACTGAGAGTTGTAAAGTTGATGCATTGTGGGATGTCATCATACATGAGACATTCATGTTTCCTCATTTCTCCTATGAAGTTGATTACTACAATAGTATGCTCTTTACTTTCATATTCACTACATGAGTTTATATTTCTATCAACATCTCTTCTTCATAACATGTCTATCTTAGAAACTTTCATATGTTGACCATGATGTAGTCTGGAGATGATTTCTCATTCATGCTCTGTGGTATTCTCTTGAATAGTTCCACTATCATGCACTTTAGAATCACTACTAGGTTCATCATTTTCTGTAGGTGCTACTCTTTGAACATTCCAAGGATTATAACTGAGTGATTCCCAGTTTCCTACTATAGTATCATTATCATGACCAATATCTCTTTCAATGTTACAAAAATGTTTTTATAGTAACAACTAAGATAAACAAAACTCCACCCATTCACTCAAATCACGTGGATGAATGGATAGAAAGATAAATAAAACTCTGACAATAGTTATTATTTTCCTTAGCCCCCATTTGTTGTCTCCTCTTTTTCTAGGATTGTATATCCAAGATCTTGCTGCATCAATCAAGGTGATACCTGTTACAAGTAGTGGTCACCGTTGCACCAAAAGGTCAACCTCTTAATGCTCAATACAACCACTAGACTTATAGAAGACACAAGAGGTGGTTAAGCCATGTCACAAATCCCGAGGGGAGAACTGACCATTTTTCCAACAATCTCCCCCTCAGCGTTACTTGATGGGATTCAAACATGTGACCAAGCTCTGATACCACTTGTTACAAGTAGTGGTTGCCATTGCACCAAAAGATCAACCTTTTAATGCTCGATACAACCACTAGACTTATAGAAGACACAGGAGGCGGTTAAGCCATGTCACAAATCCTCAGGGGAGCACTGACCATTTTTATAACAATACCTTCCATACAGATTGGCCTTGTTTTATAGCCATCTACAAAATATTTGGCATGTTCTTCATCATTTTCCTCATTATTTACTGCTACAGGTTTGAAAAATTCATGTGAGACATTTAGATTAAAAAACCTTCTGCTAATCTCTACCAATGGAAGCTCTAACAACATATGACATGTTTCCTGGGCTCCAATGTCCCTCTCTATAACTATTTATGTGAGAGGCTTTATGTATGCTTGTGTAGCTAAATCATCAAGATTTTCCAAGTTTGACAAATGCATCAACATTTTAGAATAGGTTTTTGAACTTCTCTTAGCTTTTGCTACATACTTTGCAATGTATTTAATAAATGCATGTTTTGAAAGAATAGGTTGCCAATCTATATTTTCCCTCCACACTTGTAATATGTACCGATTATGTGAATTGACTCTATCATCATTTCTAGCTGGCTCAAATTTTCTTTCACATGATTCTCTATCCTTAAATAACTTGGATCCCTCCAAATTCAATGCCCAAGGAGCATTGTACCTAAGAGAAAGACAAATGAGCATATATTTTGATTAATTTTTGTCAATAGTTAATATATAATATCAATTTAAACCTTATTAATCAATGAAATAATTACTTACAAACCATTCTTCCCCCTTTTTTATATAGACACGTATCCTCTTTATAGATAGTGTTCCATTCCAAATAGTTTCTTATCTCTTCATAATCATGGTCAATATCCATCTAAGCTAGTTGTGCACTATTTTTGAGACATGGATGTTGACCAAAATGTTAGAAAACCTACAAATGGTTGTGGGTAATATATCATATTAAAAATTTATAATAATTTATCGACTCTCATACATATGAACATATATTGTAAACATCATGTTATGTAGATATATATGATCAAATTACTTAAAACATACCTATATATTTCTTTTATGAGTATCATGTGTAGGATTCCATGCATGAATAATGGAATGAAAATATCCCTTGACACTTTTTTGTTGCTCCTCATTTGACCAGTCAATAGTGTCCATGTTTGGTGCTCCTTTGAGCCATAAGAAGCCATGCACATGAGGTGAACCCCTATGTTGTCACTCATATCTACACCAAAAATCTTTAATTTTCATACCTTTTTCAAGTATTTCTTTCCTAAACATTGTATGCCTTAAATGCATGTAATGTGAAACTATATGAGGATAGTCAATGACATTCTCTGTTCTCCACTTTTGAGCCTCTCATGGATCAGTTGGTGGTGTTCCTGGAATTAGTGCATGCAAATCAGACCACTTCATATCTGCTGCACTTATGGTGAAGAAAATTGTAGGAGTCCTAATTTGGTGAAGCATGTCTGCTAGTTCTATTTTATATTTAGACCAATATGATCTTGTTCCTCTTAGAGTTGTTCAAAATCTCATCAACCTATCTTCCAAATTATTATGTTGCATATTTTCCATATGTTTGTGTAGATCATTGATGGTAATCAACATGTCTTGAAAACTCCCTTTTACAAATACAACATCTGAATATTAAGCATGATGTCTCATTATCATGTCCATCATGAAATACCTAAACCTTGGATGTTTACCAAATTGATGATCCCTATACCACAAAAAATGCTTCACAAATTCATGCAGATGAACTCTTCTCATTCTTGGCTCTAACCAATTACATATTCCATTAGGAAACAATGTTGGAAATTCCATATCTAATAACCCTGATGTGACATATTCATTGATGGGTGATGCACCTATAGATGGCCATTAAATTAATCCAAATGGAACAATCTCAAGATTGTTAACTCATTCTTGGATTAATTCCATTTCTCTTTGAGAATTAGGTGGTCTTGAAGCCATAGACATTGTGTGCTGAATTAAATTACCTTCATCTGTCTCCATGACTAGACCCAAAAATATGACTTCATTTGCATCATAATCAAATTCCATGTGGACTATCCTCAATCTATTAAAAACATTCTGATAAGTATTTCTCGACAAGTCATTGGGATAAACTTCATCAATTCTAACATCTGCATAAAACTTGTCATGCTCTACTTTGTATTTCAATGCTCTGACACACGATCCATATTTCTAGTAAAGTTATAATGTGTACCACATTGATCCCTTCTACATATAATAATAATTGGAAAATGCTCAATTTTACTAGGCAAAACTTTGGATACTTCTTCTACATATTGAGGAAAACTTTGGATACTTGTTCTACATGTTGAGGAAAACTTATAGTGTGTCCTTTATACTTATATTAACCACAAGTTGCATGTGTAACTTGTAGTATAGGGATAACAAGGGAAATCAACATCTCTTCAACCTGAGTCAAATTGGCAAGCTCTTTTGGTTGAGAGCCAAGGTCCATATTGTTTGAAGATGAAAACCTATGAGTTCCTCGTTCTTGGCTACACTTGTTGCATATAGGACCTTCATAGGTGTGATATACTTTCATTGCAAGATATGATTCTTAACAAACATGAAACATAATTAGGAGTCTTCAAACTATCTATCTGATGCCTAAACTACATTTAGAATCTTATAAATTTAGTTTCAACCATACCATTTGGGTTTGGCATGTTTTCCATAGTACCTTCCACATCAACATTCATTTCTATTTGATTTTCATGCCGTGGCATTTGTAGAACATGTTCTATGGATGCAGAGTCTTCATTTTCAATATCCAATTGAATGTTTACATTAGGTGGATTGTTATATCTGTGACTTGGTTCAGGATTATCTTGACTCCCTTGATGTCATTCATTTTGAAGGATTTGATCAGTAGTTCATTGATGGTTGTTTTTTTGAACATTTGTTTCATCTTAATTTTCATTTTCTAATTGTTCCACTGTTACTTCTACCCTTCTTCTACGAATTCTTTATCTATCAACTTCATTACGCCTTACCCTATGTTGTTCTCTTTGAATTTTTGTCAATTGTTCTTGCTGACATCTATGAGGCTCTCTTCTATGTTATCTTTGATATTCTCTTCTTGCCTCCTCTGATTCAAATTTCAACCTTGGTCTCACCATATCTACTATGAAAGAATGTAAAATTAGTGACCTAATTAAAATTTATATTATATATATGTAACAACATTGTAATATTTAGATAGTATGAATGTTACTTGTCAATTAATATGTTTTTATATATATATAATTTAAAGGCACATGTAAATTTATAATATATAGAAATTTAGTTTTTATAATTTTTGTATCAGGTTTAAATACATATTTATACATATAGAATACAAATTAGGAAAATAAATTAGACAATAACAACACTTTGAGTGAAGAAATGATAAGAATTACAAATACATGGAGAAAATGAGAGCCAATATATTGTAAGAACAACAAAATAAATATTTTATAACAGTAATCAATATATAATGACAATTCAAATGGTCTAAAAGGCCATCTTTTGAAAACATGAGAATACATGATCCCTTATTTGGAATAGTGTTAGTCCCAGTTTCTGTTTTGGTCCTTGGGCTTTCTTAAGAAAATGTGTGTCTCCAAGCTTTGTCTCTTCATCAAAATATGCCCTTAACAAACTTCCCTATTGTCCTCGTAATTGGTTCATATGTTGTTTTTGTCTTCTCGGTCACTTAACTTTGTAAATCTTGAACCATCTTGAACACCCCTAAACACCAGCGAATAGTGTAGAACTATGTTCACATAGGTTCAAAGGTGTTCGCATATTTCTAACATTTTGATTGAGTTTGAAGATTTGCAGGTGATCGGTTGCACTTTTTGAAAATGCCCGAAAAGGGGGTGAAGTAAAGACAATATGAATTGTAAGAAGTTTTAAATTAATGATTTCGGGTATGGAATTTTGTTTGAAGTTTGCCAACAGTGAATGGTATGGAATAGGGAAGAACAGTTGAGAACCCTAGAGAACTTGGTTAAGGTATGTTCAAGGGAGTTCAATGATGTTAGCAAGAGCATGAGTTTCTAAAGGCAATGGTGTTTTGGGACCCACAATAAAAGGAATTAAATGCTATTACATAATGGACTCAATAAAGTACCTCCTTGGTTTGCGCAACCATAATTAGAAGTGATGGCCTCGGGACTTGTTTAAATAATGATTATGGTCACTTGATTTAAATGTCAAATCAAATCTGCAACATTAATTGCAAGGATTTGTAATAAATTTAGGTACTCTAAAGGTATACTTAAGCTTAATTCTGCGTTCATTTTTATTACAAATGCTTAAGTGTTCGTCAAGAGCTGGTGCACGGAGGTAGTCCTGGCAACGCTTTGTGATCATTGGTGTCTAAAATTCTGAGGCGAGTTGGTTGTTGTCCTTGTATTTAAAAAAAAAAAATTATTATCAGCGGGAAAGGGTTGGAGGTTATTTGCAGTGAAAATGAAGTCAATTTTTCATTTATTTGGGAATTCTTCCAGTCTGGTGTGTGATGGTCCTATAATTATAGACACTGATTTAGAAGGGTACGACATTGAAAACCTACCTTCTTGGCTATTGAATTCCCTAGATGACACACCAGCCCTAGAGATTTTTCATAGTGATTTATGTCCTGCAACCACATTTCCTCCCGCCATTACCTATCTAGAGCTCATTTTTGAGTGTATTCAATGTTATGATGTGAGGACTAAACCTATAAAGAATAAAGAAAGCTCTATTTTGATACCCATTAAGAGGGAGTTAGTTGCTCAAGCCCTGCAAATACCAGAAAAGGATTTCTCTGCCTTCTCGCCAGCCCAATATATTGTAAAATTTAATGAAAATAGAGATGCAAATCACACCTATATGGCTAAAAATTGGTTACTGAATCCTCAGAGGGATGGTTCCCGCCTCTCAAAGAAATTTAATTGGACCCATGTTCGTCCATACATCAGTGACCTCATAGTCATGTTGCACTGGGTCAGTGGTTCTCAGGTTGCCTTTTTATTTGCCGACTGGATGTACTTTTATGTCCAGATTATCTTGGAAGGGACCCAAACTCTAGACTGGGCTGAGTTGATCATGAGCTCCCTACGGGAACAACTTAATGCATCCAGGTTAACAGGGAGTGTCTTCTTTATGTCCTCATATCTCATTTACTACCTTGCATGTAGTAGAACCTAGCTTGGTCTCCCTCATGAACCTTTGGTTGCTGATATGTGTGTGTATGAATTCTATCCTCTCTTGTGGAAAAATAAAGCTATTGAAGACTATATAAAAGTCCATGATACCTTTTTGGGCAAACTATATTATGAACTGGTTAGTACACCTGGTAAAAGAATCAGTCCTGAAGCTCAGACTTTGGTAACCAAGTATGGGAGCTACTATATTCAATTCCCAAAATTTACCTATATCAGGGTTGGGGGATTCAAAGATCAACTATTAAGGCTTCCTAGGTACACCTTTGAATGCTTTGTAGTAGCTGAAATCTGCTGGTAGTTGTCAATAGTTTTGAAAAGATTTTTACTAGAGGATGAATGGATTAAAGTTTTCCCTATCACTTTAGGAAGGTTATCATGCAATACCATGGAAGATGTTGTTAGCATTGGGTCCGGTATCCATCATTTTAACTTCAAATTTTATGCAGAATGGGTGGGGTTTGACAATAAAAATTATGCTAGTGGAGTCCTAGGCCTTAGGGCACATATGTTTCCTGTCCCTCACCTAGAAGATTTCTGGGAGGATTGCAATGATGGGTCACAGGTAGAAGAAAGAGAACATAGTCAATTATGTGTTTCACAGATTCAGTCCATGAGGCTAAAGATAAGTGTAGAGGGGGTCACTGATGATGGGTTAGATATGTTTGATCCTAATTACTAAAAATCTATTGAGAAAAATGAAGTGATTGTAGACTGGTCTAAAAATGAGGAGGATGACATTGAGGAGAGAACTTCACATGTGATTCACTTAACCAATGAGTGGCTACAGAGAAGAAGGAAGAGCAAAGAAGTTAGAGTAGAAAAAGAAGAAATTGCGTGTTCTCCTTTAGACCCTTCTATTTCTATTTCTAATTCACCTGCACATATTGGAACTACAGGGGCTACTGAGAAATCTCGAGTCAAGAACTCAAAGAAGAAGATTGTAACTGATTCTCTCCCAACTTCTTTACCACAAAGGGTGACAAGAGCTAGAACCAAGTCAAGAACAAAGAAAGATATGGCTCATGTAGAATCTCAGATAATTAACCTGGATGATGACAAAATGGAAGACATCAGTTTCCATATATCTGAGAATGAACAAACATGGAAGGACCTCTTCGACCTGGATGATGTTACATTGGAAGTGATATCCACACCTATGAAGACACTAGAATAGTCCTTGAGCACTAGAGTTTCACTTCCCTGGCCATTATTTTCTGTAAGTAAAAAGTGCAATTTAGTTCCTGCTTCAATTCCTGTTAAGGATATTGTAAGTAAATATGTTCAAAAGACTCCTAAGATGAAAAAAGTAAAGAGCATGGCTCACATGTTTACTGATGTGAAAACTAGAAAATGGACCACTGAAGTTGCTACCTACAAACCTAAGGAGGGTAAGGAAGATGAACAGGAGGTTAAGGTTGAAGACTTTGAGATTACCAAGGTAGAGTTGGGAAACATGGATAGGGCTGGCAAAAATAACCTATTCAAAGAGACTGCATATCAAATGCTGAACTCTTCTTGGCAGAATGGAAAAGAAAAGAAGGAATTGAAGCAAACTATAGTGACTTTATCTCAATTCATTAACACCTTCTGTAGCTTTGATGCCACTCCTCTAGTTCAATCTCCCCAAGTCTTTGACCCAGAATCGGTCAAAAGAAAGAACTCCCTCAACCAAGTTCAAAGGGGACGTGCCCTCACAGTTTTTATG
Organism: Chamaecyparis obtusa; assembly: GCA_027943335.1. NCBI lineage: Eukaryota > Viridiplantae > Streptophyta > Pinopsida > Cupressales > Cupressaceae > Chamaecyparis > Chamaecyparis obtusa. Next base: position 223,406 of record BSBK01004348.1, read on the forward strand.
GAGGAGTGGATCTATGAAATCATTGAGAGTGGTTCTAAGTATTTAAAAGATGTGCATGAGGTCCTGCATGATACAAAAGTTTTGATAGGGGAACTATAAGCTCAAAGGTAGGTATGGGAGAGGGATGAAGAAAAATGGTTTGTCGCTATGTTGAAGTTCCTTGAAATTGAAAAGCATGGCTATGTAAAGTTCTACACAGACTAGGGTGTCAAAGGACAAGATGAGTCCACCTTCTTTGTTCTCAGGAAAAACATAAGTTGGTGTTTAAGCACTGTCAGAAGTAGTATTTCTGAGAACAAGGACAACACACATGAGATCAAAGAGCTACAAAAAGCCATGATCACCGAGCTTAAAGTGATAAAATTTGCTCATACATATACAACTACTATGGGAGAATAGGAACAAAAGATAGCCCTCGCTATGTTTGAAAACACCATGTGGAAACTGAAGGATAAACTAAACCCTAAATCCTCTGACTTAACCTAGGTTACTCGAATAGAATCAATGCTCTATCTCAGTGTGGACCAGTTCCCTTTAACCATCGAGAAAGTCAGAAAATCAAGGTGGGCCAAAGAAGCTGTGATGATTAGGGTCGTGAACTTGAGGGTACCGCACATGCAACACGCCAAGGAACTACTACAGGCACATAAGCAACTGGAGATAACAAAGCAAACCACAACGGAAGGAGAGAATATCATTGGAGAAGAAGAGTGTGCCTCCAATAAAGAGGCAGAGATTGATATTTAATCTTATCATTTTCATGCTTTAAAACTCATAGGGCTAGGTGTCCTTTAAACTCTTTAAGTTACTTTAACTATTTAACCGAGAGGTCAGGTTTTTTGGGAGACCTCTCAGATCTGCAAAAACTTTAAGTAGCTTAGTTTTCATAGAAGAAGGGGTTAGAAAATTTTGGAAAAGTAGACTTAGTATTTTTTCTTTGAAGAAGTTTCTTTAAATTAGAACTTTCAAATATTTCGAGTTAGTTGTATAAGGATTTTATTTTCTGTTACATGTTTTGGTCTGTGTTACAAAAATAGGGATCTGATTATATATATATACTTTCTTCGAACCTTTGTAGTTTGAATTGGATGAACATATGTCCTGTGTTTGATTGATGTGTTCATTTCTGGTATATAAAATCTTAGCCAGCATCTTGGGATTTTTTATAATCTATCTTTTAATCATTACAATTTAGTTCCAGAGAATTATATGTTTTGGAAACAGGAAACTATGATTTTCTATGTGATTAAATCTTTCTCGTAAAGTAGTCATTTAGATGCTAAACATCTGAAGAATGTTATAGCAGCCTTGTAGGCTTTCAAGTCAAAAGCTAAAACAAAGATAATTATTCAAGAAAAATTTGAATTGCAAATTAGATTAGGGAGCTATACCTAGGAAAGAATTCAGAGGCAAGTGAAGAACATTCGACACTTACCCAACTGTTAGTAAAGATTGGTCTTAAAAAGGGCGATAGGGAAGATTTATCAAGAGATAAAATTAAGACTAAATATGTTTACTAACAAATAGTAAACAATGGAACCCAAAAAACATGTGATCTCATATTCAGAGGTAGGGGATCTCAAACCAAAAATTAATTGTGAACTCTTCAATTCTACTATGTTGGTCTCCATCTTCCTCTAACCCATTCTTTCCCTGGTCATAAGTGGGAGCATGAATATGGTTTTAGAGTATGAGATTCAGGAAAATACACTTCAAAGAACTCTTCAAGACTAAGTGGCAAAAAAAATCTCTCAACAACCACACCCGACCACCAACAGTCATTGTCTAGAACTTCAACTACAAAGCCATGAGTTACATATCAAGTCAAACTAATTATAGGGAGAGTAGGTCTCATATATTTTATAAATACTTCCTCAACGAGGAGCTCTCGAGCCCATTCATTGGTTATGAAGTGGTCATATTTCACAAAAAAAATTGGCATATTAGAATTGTTTACAATGCCTATAATAGTTCCTTCAAACTATTCCCTTTCAAACCCCTCCTCAGTACAACTAACTTCTACCTTCATTACCACATTAAACTCCATTTGAATGCCTAATTTATGATTACAAAAAAAAAACCATTTCAATTTATAGTTAAAAAGATATAATACAACCATAATATAATTATAATTAACAAATACAATTTCATTAAATCAATTTCCAAATCTAATTTTGAAATGAAATTATGTAAATCTAATTTTAAAAAATATCTAATTTTATCAATAATATTAATACAATTAATACAATTAACAAAATCAATTTCATGGTTTATCTTTAAGCACTTTGTAAAGGTTTCGGGTCCTATCAAAACCTATTTTTACTTAATCAAAACAAAATCAATTTCATTAAATCTAATTTTAAACATTAGGAGACCTTAAGCATTCATATAAAAAACATGTATCAAAATATGGTGGCATTGCCATCCATAGTAAAAATAAATGTAATATTTAAAATTAAGTATTAAAATAGCAACAAAATGAATCTAATATTAATTTCATTAATACACTTAACAAAATCAATTTCATTAAATCAATTTCTAAATCTATTTAAAACATTAGGAGACCTTAAACATTCATATTAAAAATATGTATACAAATATTGGGGCGTTGCCATCCATATTAAAAGTAAATGTAATATTTAAAAGTAAGTATTAGAATAGCAACAAAATGAATCTAATAATCTAAAAATATGGCGGCATTTCCATCCATATTAAAATGAAAAATAGTATTAAAATCTAAGTATTAAAATACTAACAAAATCAATCTAATTAAATAAAAAAACCATTACAATTAATTAATTAAAATATAAAATACAATCCTTAAAATATTAAAATTATGGCGGCATTTCCATTCGTAATATAAATATTATTATAATTATGTAAATCTAATTTTAAAGAAATATATTAAAACTATCTAAAATCCTATATAGAAAAGAATATTAAAAACCCCAAATTTTAATTTAATAACTATATTAAAACAATCTAAAATCCTATATAACTAACATTATTACAAGTATAAGTATTTAACATGAAAATGGTGAACCAAAGGGGAGGCGTCCCGACTAGGTTTTCGACACAGGTGCCTTCGGAGCAGCCGAGCTTTGTTCTAGGAAATAGGGATCTAGAGGTTGAATGGAGGAACTCTGGGAAGGATTCTCTTCAATGAGATAAATGGGGCGATGAGGTTGATCATGTTTTTCCCATTTAGGATTTTTGAAATAAGGTTTCAAACAAACTAGTTCATAAGATCGACCAAGTCCCTCAATGGGTGTTTCACTTGGGACAATGGCTAGATGAATCATATTCCTCAGTTCCAAATAATAGGCTATAGTGGGTTTTTCATTATGGGACTTGGATCAATAAAGCATGCCAAGATTATGGGAAGACCCTCCCTAATGACCATTTCCATTCATGACCACATCTCCATAAGCAAAAAAACTGGAGGGCTCATCATAACAATTTTAGGCATAGGAGGATCACAAAGAAGAAAGTAGTTTTTGACATTTGTGGTCCTATTTCTCCCTCTTGTTTGGGAGTCATTCTGAGGCCTCTCCTTCATGTCTAGAAAATCCCCTCAAGGGACCAAAGAAACATGGCACAAAGTTTCAATCTGCTTCCTAAACCCAAGCCTTCGATTGAAAACCAACTTGAATCCTTCCGTGGGTAACATAAGGTTGTTGGGAAGGATGCACATAGAATCTTCATCTCAGCTTCGATGAATTCTCATGAAGTGAAAGACTTAAGAGCTTGGGTAGTAATAGGTAAGATCTAGAACTTTAGTCCTTCTAATGCCAAGTTATCAGTTTGGGCTTTCCAAAATTGGGATGGACTGCAAGATATTTTTATGATTAATAATGGCCATGGATTTGTCATAGCTATATTTTATGACAAAATCAGTAGGGATAAGATCCACCATTGTAAAGGATAGTTTATGAAGGGTTGGGGAATCCATACATAGTTATGGTATCCAAATTTTTTTATCTGATAAGTGTCAAGTCAGATTCTACCCATTTTGGATCTCTTTTCCATCCCTACCCTTAGAATTTAGATAGATAGAGGTCTTGAAAGCAATGGCCAATAAATTGGGCATCTTCTTGAGACATGATTGGACTTCATTGGATGATTGAAAACTTGCTACTAGGCTTTTTCTTCTTAGGGACATCACCAAGACTTGTCCTAGAATGATTTGTCTGGAGTCTAGTTTTGGCCCTCTTGATCAACTCATTACATTGGATAGATCTCAACTTATCATGAGTAGGATGGACTCTCTTGGTCATCTAATTTACCAATGTCATAAAGGTATCTCCACCTGTATCAAAGTATGTAAGGATCATTTCTCTCTACTATAAAATTTTCAGACTTATGATCAAATTAGTTTGGCTACTGCGGTTAATTTTTATGTCCATAATTCTTAGGGCATTCTCATACCTTCTTCTCCTAAGGGAATTTGTTGTTTCATGGATTCTCTTCATAAACCACAATCTCTTCCACATTGGGAAGGATCTTTGGGGCTTTCTTTTAATTATCTTGTACATAATAATGCCCAAACATATATACAACAATCAAGGTATGTGCAAGATCATGGTATGTCGAACTAGGCCCTTAAGTGGCAATGAAAATTCAAAAAATTAGGTTTAGGAAAGTTGACATAAAATTTTTAACAAGTTATAAATATTATATCAAAAATATGCAAGACGAGAATCTATAGAAAAATGAATTTAGTTTCTAAGATACTAGCCATTTTTTAAAAAACAATTATTCTATATATTGAATATTTCAAATTTCAATGTTGTAGTACAAAAATTTTAGGGAAAAAATAAGAAGTAGGTGTATGTCTGACCACCTTAAACAAAATCAAATGATAATTTTTTTTTACAAGATTCTAGATATAATTAGTAGACTCGTGTGGATGTGACACATATCTTTTTGTAATTTTTTCCAAGTAAATGATTAATTATGAATTTTCTTCTACAACTTTTCCAGAATAAAAAAACTCTCGTGTCTGACCACGTTAACTTAGTCTATACTTTATCAAATTAAATTTTTTAATTTATTTTTTCTTGTAGTAGGCAAAGCATGGAATGTGACACATATTTTGGATTTCAAAAATGTTATAGAGTTTGATAGTTATAGCTATATTTCAATAAGTCTATCAATCAGGACTAGAAAGATAACAAGTAGGTGTATGTACGACCACATTAAACAAAATAAAATGATAATATTTTTTTATAAGATTATAGATAAAAGTAGTAGACTAATGTCCAGTTGTGATGTATAATTTTTTGTATTTTTTTCCAAGTAAATAATCAATTATGATTTTTTTTCTACAAATTTTCTTGAATATAAAAACTCTCATGTTTGACCACCTTAACTTAGTCTAAACTTTATCAAATTGAAATAATTATTTATTATTACTGTATTAGGTGAGGCATAGAATGCCATGTATATTTCATATTTAAAAAATGTTATATTGTTTGAAAGTTATAGTTTTTTTTCGAAGAGTCTATCAATCAGGACATCTTTTTGACATCGCCACTTTTTGGCATACCATGATGATCACCTGTCTGGACTATCCATGATGGTCTTCTTTAGGATATCCCATAGGTAGGGATCATAGGTAGCTCATAGTAGGACTTAGGTAACAGGGATCAAGTTGGTCAGGATTCTCAATTGGAAGTATTCAAATCTCCTTAGTTGGGTAGTGTAATGACATGAATTCAGATTAATCATAGTTCTACTAAACTACTAGAAGTTCTTCCCCTACCTTACCAAAATGCATAAATTGATGGTCTTCACTTGGATTATGAACTTGATTGGCCCTCAGAAAATGTTCCTTTTCCTTTAGATGTGTTGTAAGGAGTCTCCTCACTCCAGTCTATTTGAACAAATCTTCATAATACTTTTCTTTAGGAGCTAGATTCATCTACATTGTTTCCTAATGATGATAGCCCACTCAGTTATGATAAGTTGAAGGTCAACATGGGAAACTATACCCAGACCAATAATCTTCTAGAAAATGATTTTCTAGGGGCTGATCTAGATGGATTTGTTGACACTTTGGTGTAGATATTGGAGGGGAAGATTCTAGTCATGACATCATGTCAAGTAAAAATATAAAGAATACTATAGGGGAGCTTTCACCCCTTCAATATGCTTGTGCAATCTTACAATCTAAGGAAAATTCTTCCAAAATCAGAGTATTCTTATCTTCCAAGAATCCCAGGGGTCATCCCGTGAAAGGGAAAAAAATGGAAGAGGAGGTAGCAGTATGGGTTCAATCAATCATACCTTTTTCCAAACTTCCTAGGAAATCTAAGGAGGAGTCTACAAATTCAATAGCCAAAAAAATGAAGCACAAGAGGAGGAAAGTAGGCTCTTTGAATCACCAATGAGGATTATATCTTGGAACGTTAGAGGTTTAAATGCCTCTAACAAGGTTCATCTTATCAAGCATCAAATCTGGGTAAGTTGGACATACATCATTTTAATTCAAGAAAAAAAATTGTCTAAAGAGAAAGGGGAAAGTATTTTTGGATCATGGAAAGGGTGGGATTTTTTACATGTCCCTTCCATTGGAGCTTCAGTGGGTTTGGATATCCTTTGCAAGTTGGAAGCCTTCTAAGTGAAAAGTGTGCTAGAAAGTAAAGTCCACCAAGATAACTGAGAGGGGGGGGGGTGAATCAGTTATCAGATAAATACAAATTTTATCACCATTAACATATTTCAACCATGTAATCAATATAAGAAACAACCATAGAAAGATAATCATACACAACAATACAATAACACAAGATATGTTGACTAGGGAACCTCTTGATCAGAGAGTAAACCCTGGTGAGAATGATGCCCACAAAAGATGTACCGATATAAAAATTCCTTGTGAGAGGATGGACTTTGTTAGAATCATTATGAAATAAATTCAATACATATGAGTCCCTATTAGGAGACTTTGAATCCTTGTTAAAATATTCTAACCCGGTTAAGAGTTATGGAAGAAAGAAGGACCCACTATCCAAACAACTTCAAGGGAAAGATCAATGAACACACTATCCAACTAATCTTTGTATTATCCAAATAGAATAATGCCAATAATTACTAATCTTAGAAACTTATCTTCTCTCCTCTATCTGTGCCAAACCACACCAACTACTTCACTAGATCTCAATATCAGATCTTTGCAATTTGCATATCCTCTTACAACATGTATTTCTCAATTCCACAATTCTCCTCTATTTCTTACTTATAATAAAGGAAAAAAATCCTTCCTTTATACCACACTCAAATAATTACAAATGAGTCAACCAACAAGGCTTAACCAATTACAAAATATAAACCTTCACACATTACATAATATTTCATAATTACATAAAAAATGTCAGCTTTCAAACAAAATAAATCTTAACTCATGTGACCTCTGACCATGTTGTCACGTCCACATCACTATCAAAATGTCTTCATCAACTATACAAATTTGCATGCATAGATTCTATCCCAATTGGGAGATATAATCCAGTTACCACAAGTCGCTTCTCAGGAACACTGCTTGAATACTGATTCCACTAAAATACACATAACTATCATGAAAAACTGAATTTCCATACATGCTCTTGACCATGATCTCAGGACATAGTATAGAGTAAGTCCTCAACTCCACATAGCTTGATCTTAAATACTCCACGTGCGGTAATTCAAACATTGTCTACTTCTCTGCTAATTTCCAGTAGATCATTGTGTTGACATGAATGACAACCACAGTCATGAATGCAACATAAAAATGCTACAAAATGAATCCAAATACTCCCCCATAGGACATATTCAACATTCATTCCTAACAATCTCCCCCATTGGAATTGATGGCAACATAGATGAAAAAATATCCAAGTTCCATAAATACCAAACTGCAACACTATTGTTCTAAAATATTTTCAAAACCTCTTCATAAATCAAATCAATTTTTTCACTTCCTCTTCATCAATCAAATATTTTCAAGTTTTTCCATTTTATATTGCTTCATCTCCTCCAATAGATGTTCTTATTCTTTTTGTATCCTTCTCGCTCTTTTTATTCCTTTTTTTTTTTTCAATAGATGATTTTTTTTCATGTATCCTTCTCCCCCATTGACATCAATGACAAAAGTAAGAATCAATATATCAATCTAAATCCTCAATTTCAAAAGACACTATTCAGAAAATAAATTTACTAGAGTCCTTAATGACTTAGCTCAAAACACACATACTCCTCCATAAAGGAAGTGCCAACATCCAGTCCAGAAAAGATAGAGCTCATATACCATTGGACTGATGCAACAATTTGCATGACTTCTCAAAAGTAGGTTGGGGCATAACCTCAAGCATACCTCTCAAATAATCAAATGTATCTTTAGGTAGAGGCTTTGTAAATATATCTGCAATTTGCACTTTTGTACTTATATACTCAAGTTTGACTTCTTTCTTTGCAACTTTCTCTCTTACAAAATGATACTTTATTTCTATATGATTCATCTTAGAATGCAATACAAGATTCTTAGACACACTTAATGTACTGGTGTTATCATAGTGCATAACAACAAGCTCATAAAATTTAATTCCAATTTCCTTCAACATTTGTTTCATCCATATTATCTAATTACAATTGTTTACTGCTGCTACATATTCTGCTTTTGCTGTGCTCTGTGAAATGGAATTTTGTTTCTTTCTTAGCCAAGAAACCAATCTTCCTCCAAGAAAAAATTGTCCACCACTTGTACTCTTTTTTTCATCAACACTACCTCCCCAATCTGCATCTGTATATGCACATAGGGTAAACTAATCAGATTTTTCATACCATAACCCATAGTCAATTGTGCCTTTCAAATATCTTAGTATCCTTTTTAGTGTTGCATAATGTGACTCTTTAGGATTAGCTTGAAATATTGCAATAATTCCAATTGCATGTGATATATTTGGTCTTGTATGAGTTAAATACTGCAATCCTCTAATCATAGATCTATAGTTATTTTGTTCAACTGTAGGAGTTTCATCTGTGCTAGATAGGTTATGACCAGTTACCATAGGTGTGCCAAATGGCTTACAATTTTCTATTCCAAATCTCTTCAATAAGTCATTCAGATACTTTTTTTGACATAAGAAAATACCATCACTATTTTGTGTTATCTATAATCCTAAAAATTATTTCTTCTCACCAATCATGCTCATTTCAAATTCAGTCTTCATTTCATCTGCAAATTTATCACTAGCTTCATCTTCTCCTCCAAAGATAATATCACCAAAAAAGATAACTACAATCAATAAACCAATCTCAATTTCTTTCAGATATAAATTACTATCTTCTATGCCTTTTGCAAATCCCAATTTTATCAAATACTTATCTAGTCTTGCATACCAAGTTCTATGTGCTTTTTTTTAGTCCATATAAAGCTTTGTTCAAGTTACATACCATGTCTCCTTCATGAGTCAAGGGAAAGCCTTCAAGCTGCTCAATGTAGACTTCTTCTTCTAATCCTCCATTTAGAAATGCCGACTTCACATCCATATGATATACTTTTAATTTCTTATAAGTTGCATAAGCCAAAAACATTCTTACCACTTCAATTCTTGCAATAGGTGAAAAAGTCTCTTCATAATCAAGTCCTTCTTTCTGTATCCTTTACATACCAACCTTTCTTTGATCCTTACAACTTCTCCTTGTTCATTCATCTTGTTCTTGAATACCCATTTAGTTCCTATAACATTCTTATCTTTAGGTCTAGGGACCAACTCCCAAGTCTTGTTCTTTTGAATTTGATCTAGTTCTTCCTTCATTGCTTTAATCCAATTTTCATATTTACAAGCTTTATTAGTAGATTTAGGTTCAATTTGAGTAAAACATAGTTCTTCTTGTACCTTATTCTGTGTTAGAAGTCCTTTTCTATGCTTCCAATAATTTGATCAACAAGGTGGTTTCTTGCTAGATTCCTGTTAGGTGTCACTATCTCAGTTCTTGTTTCAACTTCATGTTATGTTCTAGGTTCTTCTCTTATTTCCTTAATGTGATTCTCATTCTGCAAGTCATTGTCAGTTTCATAAAATAATTTAGTATTTTCTTTATCAATTCTAGGATGAATTCCATCATCTGATTCATAATCAAGAATTCTTTCTTGAATTTTGAACTTTTCATCAACTTTAACATTTTCACTCTTAATAATAGTTTTAGTTCTTTTATCGAAACATCTATAGGCTTTGATTTTCAATGAATAACCAATAAATATACCTTCATCACTAATGGGATCAAGCTTACCAATATCATCATCTCTTTTAATATAACACTTACTTCCAAAAAATTTTGAAATACTTAACTGATGCGGCATGTCCAAACCATAATTCATAAGGTTTCTTGTTTGTGTCTTCTCTAATTTGTACTTTGTTCATTGTATATACTATTGTACTCATTGCTTCTCTCTAGAATGTCTTCACCAAATCATTCTTAAATAACATAGCTCTTGCTACTTTAGTTACTGATATGTTCCTTCTTTATGCAATACCATTTTGTTTAGGTGTTCTAGGGGCTAAAAATTGTTTCTTAATACCATTCACTTCACAAAAAGTATTAAATTCCTTTGAAGTAAATTCTCCACCTCTATCCGATCTTAAACATTTAATCTTCATTCCAAATTAATTCTCAACTTTGTTCTTAATTACTTTAAACTTATCAAATGCTTCAAAATTTTCTTTAAGAAATGCAATCCACATCATTCTTGTAAAATCATCAACAAAAATCATAAAATACCTTTCACCATAGAATCCTCTAGTCCTTGTGGGACCACTCAAATTTGTATGAACAATTTCTAACTTCTCTGCTGATGTGAACTTCTTACTCAGAAATAAACTTCTCTTCTGCTTAGCCATCACAAATTCTTTGCAAATCATGTTAGTATGTTTCATAATCTTAGGTAAATCTCTTACTGCAAGTGTCATACTTAATCTCACGATGTTATCAAATTTTATGTGACAAAACCTTCTTTGTCATAACCAGCTGTCATCAATTCTAGTAATCAAACATGCCATCTCTGCAGGGTTCAACTGAAATACATTAACTTTGGTTCTTGATCTAGTTCTAATCAAATTACCATCCTTATCCTTGATCACACAAGTTTTCTCAATAAACCAAACTTGATATCCCTTATCAACTAACTATCCAAAACTCAAAAGGTTATATTTCAATCCATCCACAAAGTAAACATCATCACCATCATAATTGTTAAACTTTATAAACTTCTTCATGTCTCTAGTCATATGATGTGAACAACCACTATCTATAATCCAATCAGATCTCTTTTCTACTTGGGAAACTAAAGCCTTTTCTTCTCTAACTTCAATTTCAAAGTTTTCTTCTTTTATTGCTACAAATCCTATATCATCATTCTCATTATCACTTTCACTTAGTGATTTATCAATACTAGCTTCAAGTTCTTCATCATTAGCATAGTAACATTCTTTAGATCTTCTAGGTTTAAATTTCTTCTTATATTTGTTTACTCTCTTAGGAAATTTAGATGAAAAATGACCATATTCTTGACAAGTCCAACATTTACAATTTTCCTTACCTTCAGGTTATCTTCAGTCTTAGATCTCTTGCAACTAGCATAGATTCCACTTACACTAATGTCTCTTGACAAGTTAGGGTGAACACTAAGTACGCTGAATGTTCTCTCAATTCTAGGTAGATCTCCCGACTGTCTCAAGCTTATCTCTGTTGCTTCCAATCTTCAAAGAAGAGTTTCTCTAGTAAAGTTATAACATGTTCAATCATCTACATTGTATGCTTAAATAAAAGAGTTAATGTCTTTAGAATCTTCCATATTACTTCATTCTTAGTCTTATTTTCTTTACAAGATTTGATACCTGCAACAATCTCTAACATTCTACCAATATATCTTCTAATAGATTCATCTTCCATTATTCTCATATCTTCAAATGCATATATCCAATTATGTAATCTGACTCTCTTTTCATGTACATCACCTTCAAAAGTATATTGTAAAGCTAACCAAATTTCATGATATGTCCTTAGATATTTTACCTGATTGTATTCATTCTCTGGAAGGGTTGACAAGAGTGCTTCTCTGGCAAGTATGTTACACATGAACATATATCTTTCCTTATTAGTACATTCTTCAATTTTTTCTTCTTCAATGATAGTCTTCTTATTCTTTGTGATTAATTGGTATCCTGGTCCTAAACATAGAAAATGCATCTTCATCTTTTCTTTCCAGCTTTCATAGTTTACTCCATCGAACTTAGTGTTAGCACCTTGAAAAAATTTCATGGCTCTAGCCCTTTTCTTCTGGTCTCTGTAGTTGTTTTTAGGTCTCTGGCATAAACCCTTAGTTCAAAATTTGAAAATATAGCCATTGGTGTGAAAAAGCCCTATTTCATCTCAGGCCTTGTTCTAATTTCATGTTACCTTTTTGAATCACTTAAAATCCCTTTAGTGCATGTGCTTTAATATTTTTTCACCCTGCGGGGTCATGCCTTTGATTTTTCCTAAGTCTCTAACCCCCAGCGGCCTTTAATTTTCCTAAGTCCCAGCAATTAATATTTCCAAATGTTTCAACTTAATCTTTCCTGGGCTTGGCTTTGACACCATCTAAATCTAACAATGTTCTTAAGTTCTTATGGGATGTGTCAGAGGCTTGCAAACTTATGCCAGCCGTTGATTCCTTTTCATGACGTAGCTTTTCTAAGCGGGTGGGTCCACTGTCAGAGGGTGCTGAAATGGTGGCATCTTATTAGTTGGTGCATTAGAGAGCTGGATGTGTTTTCAGGTGGGCCCAATATCTCAGTCAGAAGAGTCATGATCGATGGCAGGTGCATGATCTCATGGAATCTTCCAAGCCCTTGAGATCATCCACCATCTGTCCAATCTTCCTGGCGGTATAATGTTCTCAGTAGGTCCAATGCCATGCATGCACATTTGGCGGTCTCTTATTGGTCCACATAGTGATGATTTGGCAAGTGTCAGTGGGACCTAGTATCTGGAATGTCTTTGGGGTTCTGACAACTACAGAGAATCAATGGTTGGTGTAAGTTCTCATGAGTTCTGTCAGAGCTATGAGATCTTATGCCCGTTGTTCGATTAAAGGCTTGTATGTAGTGGGTCCTGTGTCAGAGGTGACTGGGTAGGTATAGAAAATGGTATGTTTACATGTGGCATCTTTCCAGGTGGGCCTAGGGTTATCAAAGGTCTAACAATTTGGATAAAATGCTTGGTGGTTTTGATATATTACAAGGTTTTCACTCATTTGTGAAGAAAAGTAGCAGAGTTCTAAAAAGTTGGCGATTCAATGAACAAGTGTTCACATAACTACTAAATGAAGTGGTGGAAAGATAAAGTATTTTGTGACTTGGAGGTGGTCTTTAGTCACCAAATCACTAAATGTGACTGGGGTCTTTTAAAAGATAAATCATAAAGCCTGTGAAAAGGGCAAGATCTGACGGTCACAATATAAAGTTGATCTAAATTCAAATGTGGACCGTCAATTTGCTGCAGGTGCTATGAAACTAGCCATTTAATTTCAAATTCAAATTTGTGAAGGGTTTCCTACAACCAGAAGGACTAAAATTCAATGTTTGAGCGGCTGGAGTTGGTGGAAATGATTTTCAAACTATTGCAGTGTGGTCCAGGGTGTTCCATGATCATTTGCAGGGGTTTGTACTGTGTTCTTTATGCTCAAGGCATGTTGCAGGTGGCTAAAAGGACTGATTGACATAGAATTCCATGATTTGTAGTACTTTCTCAGAGATCTATCATAAGTGAAAATCTTTCTCAGGCATGCCCGACTGGTTTTCATCCCCTATAATAAATTCTTGACTGTTTCAGTTGGTTTAGTGGGTGAAACCCTAACCCTAGTCATCCGTAGCTTGTTGCAACCTATTTTGGGTTTCCAAGATGACTAGGGGGTATATATTGTTGTATTTTTGACTTAGTGGGGGTTCCAAAACTTTCTTTTGGTCCGTGATTGTTGATGGTATTATACTGAACAAGGAGAGCTTGGATTTAGGGTTTTGTTTCTCTTCACATTTTATTGTTTGATAATGTATTGATCCTACAAATTTTAATGAGAATACATTTGGATTCCAATCTCATGTATGTGTATGTCTTCTTATTTTGTTCTTGAGCTCATATATGTTAATTTCACAAAGTGGGTTATCATATGGTAAACAAAGAGTATTTTGAAATTATCTTTGAGTTCCTAATAAAGTTAGGATTAAAGTCTTTCAGGTAGTTTTAGTGAGTTCATGGCTAGATAAGGATTTGATGTCCTAATATGTGAGTGAGAAGGATAATAGGCAAAGCACTTATCCTAAATTCAAGTGTGTTTAAGTTAGGGTTTAGCTGATATATGTTATTAAGTGACTCTTTTCCCTTGGTTAAGGCACTGGTCCATTCTCTGGAGGTTGTCCATCATCAATCACACAAAAAAATTAAATGTTAAAACCTTTAATCAATTAGTAAGGGGTATAATTGTCTATTAGTTAGTGATTCCTTTCAAGAAGTGAATCAAGGGTATACCCGCCTGAGCATTAAGGCTCAAAGTGTAGGAGGATCTCATTGTTGATCCTTGTTAATTGGCCCTCTTCCTTGTAGACTTTGGAGTGACGATAGATTCAAAGTATCATTAAAGTTATCCATCAAAGTATAAATCTACAAGTTGAAGATCAAAAGGAAAAACCAACACTTAGGGCTTTCTTTCCTGAAATGACTCGCCATAGATCACCTTAAGTTGTTAAGCTTTTCTTTCTAGGACTTGAAGCTCTGATACCAATTGTTAGAAAGTAAAGTCAACCAAGATAACTAAGAGGGGGGGGGGGGGGGTTGAATTAGTTATCAGATAAATACAACTTTTATCACCATTAATAGATTTCAACCATGTAATGAATATAAGAAACAACCATAGAAAGATAATCATACACAACAACACAATAATCTACCAATATAAAAATTCATTATGAGAGGATGGAATTTTTTAGGAGCCTTATGAAATACATTCAGTACATATGAGTCCCTGTTAGGAGACTTTGAATCACTATTAAAAGATTCTAACCCAGGTAAGTGTTGGAGATTTGTGAGCAAGCCAATGTTGACTGTATGTTTGTCATTGATGACAACATATGGTAAGTAGCATGCATGGAAGACTTATGAAATAAGATTTAAGTATATGTAGCATTGACATATTATCAGAATGATATCATGGATGCAAAGGTTAATTGTTAGTACAGACAGTTATGTAGCAGCTTGTGTCAGCAATGTTCCTAACATAGTTATAGGTAGTGTTCTGTGAGTGATTATCCACATAGTTATCATGGAGCCTTGCACATTTGGATATGTGATGGAGACATTTTAGTGTTTCTCCATTCATGGATGTAGAGTTTGATGTGCATTAGAAGTTAAGTTATGTAGTTGCTATTCACTAGTTGCAGTTTCCTATGTTTATCGAGAAGAGCTGATGGAGATTATATTGGTACAGGATTTGCACCTATCATTTTAGTATGCATGCTTGGATTAGTGATTAAAGAAGAGTTAAGAATGTTTTTTTAAGAGTGCATGACATAATTTAGCATGAGGAGAAAGTATTAGTTAATTTGGTAGAGCTGATAGTGTGTAGCGTGCATCTACACTTATTGATTTGGATAGGTCCCATTTTGTGTTGCATTCTTAGTAGAGCTGACAAAGATGCTATTGGAGAGTTTTATTATTTCTCTAATATGATTTCAAGGTGGTTCTAATAGGCCAACTTGATTATATCATTTAGAGGAAAGATACTTATAGCTAATCATTTGTGATCGCTAGAAGTATGGCACGGATATAAAAGATTAGTGCAGAGCAGAGAGTTTGAAGCATTGTGTCATCAAGAAGAGGTCTATGTGATAGAGAAGAAACTATGTACCATTTATTGGAACTGATCAAGACAACAGGTCTACCTCATAGTTCACCAAGATCTAGATATAGTGTGTATCTACTATTCAAAAGGTTGCAGCCTTCACCCCTTTGAGAAGTGAGCTCTCGGATAGTGCATCCTCACCCCTAATAGGGTCAATCATAAAAGACTCCTAATAGGGTCTGACATTTGACCAGGTCACTGTACTTATTGCATTGTAAATATCAACTCCCAATAGGGTTGTAAGATCTTCTAACAAGGATCATTATACACTAGTGCAATTTATTAGTGGGTGTCAATTCCCATTAGGGTTTTTACCTATTTGGGTTTCCCCATAACCAAAATATTGGTGTTGTGTTCAAGTGTTCTTTCATTATGTTTATGCTTAAAGTTTAAGTATAATTAATTGGATAAAGAATTGAAACTTGTAGATAACTGATTCACTCCCCCCCCCCCCCTCTCAGTTATCTCTTAGGACTATTCCTAACAATTAGTATTAGAGCCAAGTGCCTCAGAGAGAAAGTTTAATACCTTGAGGTTGATCATATGGCATTCTTTAGAAAATATAGTCCTAAGTTTGATGGATAGAACTATCCTGATTGGAAGAACAAAATGGTGACACATTTGTGTTACAAGTAGTAGTTGTCATTGCACCAAAAGATTGACCTGTTAATGCCCGATACAACCACTAGACTTATAGAAGACACAGGAGATGGTTAAACCATGTCATGAATCTTGAGGAGAGTGCTTACCATTTTTCCAACAATCTCCCCCTCAATGTTGCCCAAGGGGATTCAAACCTATGACCAAGCTTTGATACCACTTGTTACAAGTAGTAGTTTCCATTGTACCAAAAGATCAACCTGTTAATGCTCGATACAACCACTAGACTTATAGAAGACATAGGAGGTGGTTAAACCATGTCACGAATCCTGAGGAGAGTGCTGACCATTTTTCCAACAATTTGCAGTGCATTTCTTTTGAAGTTTTTGAAGTGGATATCAAACAAGTTAAGATCCCCTCTCTAGAAGATCTTGCAAAGGAAGATGCTACTAGAAAGCAAAAGGATTTATTCCATCATAATGCAATAGATAAAGAAACCCTTATTAGTGCCTTATCTGATAGTGAGTTTTCAGGGATAAATAAAGTAGACAACCTACAAGATATGAAAGCACCTAGAAGACCTGTTTGAAGGAGATATACAGGAAAATAATGTGCATAGAAAGACATGGAAGAAAATATACAATGCATTAGAGATGCTACCTGAAGAAGACATCAAAGCTTACAACCAGAGGATTAATGAAGCAGTTGGTGGACTTAGGAACAATGGTGGAGAGATATTGGAGGAAGACATTATGGATAAGTTGATGACTACTCTTACATCAAAGTATGAAAAAAAGATGAACATCCTTGATGAGACCATGCATCTTACAAAAAATTTCAAGAGAGAGACCCTGATTAGAAAAATTTCAGCTTTTGAGATTTCAAGATTCAAGACAGAGCCTAAAAGTGAGACAACCTTCAAAGCATCAGTCCATGGTAAGAAATCCTTAAACACTTCTGGTAATTTTGATGATGAAGATGAAGATAAAGAGATAGATGATATCATTGCTATGATTACTAAGAAGGAAAGAAAAGGAAAAGGAAAGTATGAAGGTTAGTTACCTTTCAAATGTTTCTCATGTAATACGATTGGTCACTTTGCATCTAAGTGTCCTACAAGAGTTAATAAATTCATAACTAACTACAAGCCTAAGTATACAAAAGAATGTTACTATGCTAGTGATGGAGTTTTTGATAATGATTTAGTTGAAGATGAAATTGAATTCATTTCTATTATGGAGAAGATGTATGATGAGATGGATCATGAAGATGAGAAAAAGGAACAAGAGCTAGCATTGATTTTGCAAGAAGACATAAGGATAGATTGGATTATAGATAGTGGTTGTTCACATCACATGACAAGTGATAAAGACAGATTTGTTCATTTGGACAAATACAAAGGTGGCATGGTTACATTTAGAGATAACACTCCTAAACCTATCATTGGTAGAGGAGCTATCACATTGGATGGAAAGAACAACACGGATGATGTTCTTTATGTAGATGGTTTGTAGCATAGCTTTCATAGTGTTGGGAAGTTTCTTGAAAAAGGTTATTAGTTAGAGTTCAAAGACAAAAAGTGCATCATTAACAATAAGGATGGTGTTATGATTGCATCAAGTTCAAAGACTAAAGGTAATGTTTTTCACCTTAATTTAGAAGCAAGTTGTTTTTTTGCTAAAGTAGATGGCAATTGGCTATGGCATAAAAGACTATGTCAAATCAATTTTGATAACATAATAAAGATAAGCAATGTAAAGGCAGTAAGAGATCTACCTAGCATAGAAAAGCTGGTTAATACTATTTGCAAAGAATGTGTGATGGGAAATCATGTGAGGAATTCATTCATAAGAAAGCATAATACAATAGAGAAGAAGTTGGATCTGATTCATACAGACCTATGTGGACCAACTCAAACAAGATCATACTATGGTGAAAGGTATTTCATTTTTTTTGTTGATGATTATTCTAGAATGATGTGGGTTGCATTCTTGAAAGATAAGTCAGAAGCATTTGAGAAGTTCAAAATATTCAAAGCTAAGGTTGAGAATGAATCTACACTAAAGATAAAATGTCTAAGATCAGATAGAGGAGGAGAATTCACCTCTGATAGATTCTATGAGTACTGCGAAGAACATGGCACAAAGAGACAATTGAGTGTACCTAGAACCCCTCAAAAAAATGGGATTGCAGAGAGAAGGAATAGGATCATCCTTGATACAGTGTGCACCATCATGATTGAAGGAAAAGTTACACTCACCTATTGGAGAGATGCGGTAAATACAATAGTCTATACCATCAATAGTATACAATTGAGGCCTGGCACAGACAAGAAACCTTATGAGTTATGGTTTGGTAATGTTCCCATAGTAAAATACTTCAAAATCTTTGGAATCAAGTGTTACATCAAGAGGGATGTGTTGGAATCATTTGTCATTGCACCAAAAGCTCGAACTATCAATGCCTCATACAAATGCCAGATTTAACCCGATCCATGGGAGGTAGTTAATCCATGTCATGAATCTCTAAGGAGGTGTTGACCACCAAGTCAACAATCTCCCCCTTAGCACTGACTGAGCCTTCAACACCCACTGAAGGGAGACTCGAACCCATGACCCAAGGATTTGGTACCAATTGTTGGAATCATTTGTCATTGCACCAAAAGCTCAAACTATCAATGCCTGATACAAATGCTAGATTTAACCCGATCCATAGGAGGTGGTTAAGCCATGTCACGAATCTCCAAGGAGGTTCTGACCACCAAGTCAACATGATGAAGCAATAGGAAATTTTGATGCAAGAAGTGATGATGGTATTTTCCTTGGTTACTCTACTAAAAACAAAGCCTATAGATGTTTTAATTTGAGATTGAAGAAGATCATTGAAAGTGCTCATGTTAAGATTGATGAAAATTTTATGGTTCAAGAAATATATCATGATTATGCACTTATGATTGGAGAAGAATCAAGTCCTTCCACTAGTGAGAGAGTTTTTGAAGAGATGTTTGACAATATTGATGTATTATTCAATGACCCTGAAACAAGTGAAGAAGAAACTCAGAAGGAAGATGAGAGAGTATCACCTAAAGTTCTAAAGTTTACATATAGATATCAGTCTAAGGATGACATCATTGGAGATCAGAGTAGAAAATTCAAAACAAGATCAAAAGAAAAGAGTTCAATAGGAAATGAAGCGATATGTTTACTATCTCAGATTGAACCTATAAGTGTTGAAGATGCATGTAATGATTCAGATTGGCATGATGCTATGAAAAAAGAACTAGATGAGATTATTAAGAATCATACTTGGGAACTAGTCCCAAGACCTAGTGATAAGAATGTGATTGGAACTGAGTGGATATTCAGAAATAAAATGAATGAAGATGGTACAATAGTAAGGAATAAAGAAAGGTTAGTATGCAAGGGATATGTGCAAAGAGAAGGTATTGATTATTTAGACACATTTGCACCTGTGAGAAAATTAGAAGCCATTAAATTGTTTCTATCTTATGCAACATTCAAAAATTTCAAATTTTATCAGATGGATGTTAAGTGAGCATTCTTGAATGGAGAGTTAAAGGAAAAATTATACATTGAGTAGCCAGAAGGATTCACCTTATCAGACATGCTTGATATGGTATGCAGATTAAAGAAAGCTCCCTATGGACTTAAGAAAGCCCTTAGAGCTTGGTATGAGAGACTTGATGGATATCTAACAAAAATTGGATTCAAGAAAGGAGCAACAAATTATAATCTATTTATAAGAGAGACATCTAAAGGTTTACTACTTGTAGCTATATTTTTTGATGACATTATCTTTGGGGGTAATGACAAACTTAGTGAAGAATTTGCTAAGGATATGGAGAGCGAGTTTGATATGAGTGTGATTGGACCTATCAAATGCTTTTTGGGATTAAATGTGCAGCAGATAGAGAAAGGTATTTCCATTAATTAGTCTAAGTATGTGAAAGAGATATTGAAGAAGTTCAAGATGGATGTCTACAAGCCAGTGGGTACACCTATGATAACAGGATGCAAGCTTACAAAAGAAGATGATTCTCTAGTAGCTCATATGACATTGTACAAGTCTATGATTGGTAAACTCATATATCTTACTAAAACTAGACTTGATATTTCTAATGTATTTGGCATAGTTGGAAGATTTACAGCAGAGCCCAAAAAAAGTCACCTCATGGTAGTAAAAAGAATATTTAGATATTTGTAGGGCACTACAGATTATGGTCTATGGTATCCTAATTTAGAGAATGTTGAGCTTCATGTATATATAGATGCAGATTGGGCATGATGAGTGGATGATAGAAAGACTACATCAAGAGGAGCAATATTTATTAGTGATAGAGTATTCACTTGGAAATGCAAAAAGAAGAATTGTATTTCTCAGTCAACAATAGAAGTAGAGTATATTGCAGAAGCCTTGAATTTTTCTACAATTGTTTGGATAAAAAAAATGATAAAGGATTTCAGAATTCAGATTGATTATCCTATTGTTATTCATTGTGATAACACTAGCACTATCAACATGTCAAAGAATCTTGTGATGCATGCAAAGAAAAAACACATGGAGATTAAGTATCACTTCCTAAGAGAGAAAGTGGTAGAGAAAGAACTCAAGTTGGACTATGTGAGTACAAAGGATCAGCTAGCAGATATATTCACAAAGCCTTTACCAAAGGATACTTTTGAATATCTCAGGGAGAAGCTAGGATTAATTCCCTTCCCTAATTCTAATTAGAAAAAGTGGAGAGAGAATCAGTCCTTAGTGACAGATGGATGGTTGACTACTCTACTTCAGGATTAGTATTGGAGCTTAAGTGTTTGGCACCCTTTGCCATTGGTGTCAAAGGGGGAGTAGTATATAGTCATGAAAAAATAGTATTAAAGGGGGAGTACATACATAATTAAGGAGGATTAATATATAGCAGCAAGGGGGATTAGTATTCAGTAATGGAAGCAGTTCAGTTGAGGAAATGGAGAATATTGAAGAATATTATAGCAGATGGAGGATTCATCCTTGGGGGAGTTTTGATGAGGAAATCGAGAATGTTATAAAAGAATTGTTCATTTGGATTGGTGGTTTTTTTCATTCCATATGTTTCCATCAATGCCAAAGGGGGAGATTGTTGGATATTTACTAGCAAGCCAGTGTTTATTGTATGTTTGTCATTGATGACAACATATCATATGTAGCATGTGCGGAAGACTTATGCAGTAAGCTTTGAGTATATGTAGCATTGACATATTATCAGCATGATATCTCTGAGTGATTGTTCATATAGTTATCATGGAGCCTTGTGTGTTTGGATATGTGATGGAGACATGTTAGTGTTTCTCCATTCAAGGACATAGAGTTTGATGTGTAGTAGAATTAAAGTTATGTAGTCATTATTCACCAGTTATAGTTTGTTTTGTTTATCCAGAAGAGCCGATAGAGATTATATTGGTACAAGAGTTGCACCTATCATTTTGGTTTCTGTGCTTCAATTAGTGATTATAGAAGAATTAAGAATGTTTGGTTAAGAGAGCATGATGTAATTCAACATGAGGAGAAAGTATCAGTTAATTTGGTAGAGTCGATAGTGTGTAGCGTGCGTCTACACTTATTGATTTGGATAGGTCCTAGTTTGTGTTGCGTGCTTAGTAAAGCTGACATAGATGCTATTGGAGAGTGTTATTGTTTCTCTAATATGATTTCAAGGTGGTTCTAGTAGGCCAACTTGATTATATCATTTAGAGGAAAGATACTTATAGCCAATCATTTGTGATCGCTAGAAGTATGGCATGGAGATAAAAGATTAGTGTAGAGTAGAGAGTGTGAAGTATTGTGTCATCAAGAAGAGGTCTATGTGATAGAGAGGAAAGAGTGCACTATTCATTGGAACTGATCAAGATAATAGGTCTACCTCATAGTTCACCAAGATTCAGATATAGTGTGTATCTATTATTCAGAAGGTTCCAACCTTCACCCCTTTGAGCAGTGAGCTCTCAGACAGTGCGTCCTCACCCCTAACAGTGTCAATCATAAAAGACTCCTAATATGGTCTAACCTTTGACTAGGTCACTATACTTATTGCATTTTAAAGATCAAATCCTAACAGGGTTGTAAGATCTTCTAACAAGGATCATTATACAATAGTGCAGTTTATTAGTGGGTGTCAATTCCCACCGGAGTTTTTACCTATTTGGGTTTCCCAGTAACCAAAATATTGGTGTTGTGTTCAAGTGTTCTTTCATTATTTTTATGCTTAAAGTTTAAGTATACTTAATTGGATAAATAATTGAAACTTTTAGATAATTGATTCACCCCTACCCCTCTCAGTTATCTCTTAGGACTATTCCTAACATTAAGAGTTATGGAACATAGAAGGACCCACTATCCAAATAGCTTGAAGGGAAATATCACTGAACACACTCTCCAACTAATCTCTATATTATCCAAACAAAATAATACCAATAATTACGAATCTTAGAAACTTATCTTTTCTCCTCTATCTGTGCTAAACCGCACCAACTGCTTCACTAGATCTCAGTATCAGATCTCTACAATTCACATAACCTCTTACAACATGTATTGCTGAATTCCACAATTCTCCTCTATTTCCTAATTACAATAAAGGAAAAAAATTCTTCCTTTATACTATTAGCACATGACAAAAATTTCATGGCTCTAGCCCTTTTCTTCTGGTCTCTGCAATTATTTTTGTGTCTTTCGCCCTGAAACCCTCAGCAAAAATTCAAAAATCTAGCCGTTATAAAAGAAAAACACTTTGAAAATCTTGGCCCTTTTCTATTTTGATGTTACTTTTTGTGGGTCACTTAAGGGTCCTAATATGCATGTGCGTTATATTTTTGGCCAGTCCCCGTTTTAACTTTTCCTAAGTTTCTCCCCCGGCGGCCTTTCATATTTCCTAAAGTCCCCTGTGCCTAATATTTTTCCTAAAAGCCTAAGTCTCAGCGTTTAATTTTTCCTATGTTTCAGTTTAATAATTTCCTAGGCCCCTCTCTGACACCATCTTCATCTAACGAATATCGCTAAAGTGCAAGGGTTTTGTCAGAGGTATGCAAAGGTGTGCCCACCGTTGATTCATTTCTATGACGTAGCCTTTCTTTTCGAGTGGGTCCACTGCTAGGTGTTTTGAATTGGTAGTATCTCATTGGTCCATGGGAGTATGAGGTGGAGTGTTGTTAGTGGGACCTGGTTCTCAGGCTTGTCAGAGGGTCTTGATCCTATCAGTGAATCGATGAATGACGTATGATCTCATCGAGTGTGTCAGAGGCTTAAGATCTTGTGATGACCGTTGATTTTGTTTTGTGTCAGAGCATTGTCAAAGATGGTAGGAGATTCTCAATCTGATGGTGGGCATGTAATCTGATAGAATCTCAGATGGGTATGCAAACTTCAGACAACTGTTGATTCTTCCACAGTTGCAGTGTTTCAAAAGTGGGTCCTAATTTCCATGTAAGCATAGTTGGTGATCTCTTATTGGTCCACGGGTGAATGATTAGATATTATGTCAGTGGGGCCAGGTTTTTTGAGTTTTAGTAGTTCTGACAGTGTCAGAGCATCGACAGTCGGTGTATAATCTGAAGGGTCTTTTCTGACACATGCGAAGATGAGATGATTATCGATTCTCTTGTAAGTGGGTCTAGGTTTTGGTCTAAAGGTATAGCGGTCTTGACAAAATGTTTAGTAGCCTAATAAATTTTCAAAAGGGTTCACTCATTCACATGATAAAATGGTGACATTCTAAAATTCTTGGCGATTCAGTGAACAAGGTCATGTAATTGCTAAATCATTTGGCAGAAGTAAAAAGTGTTCTACGAACTAGCGAAAACCTTTGTCACCAGTTCACTAAATTTGACTAGGGCCCTTTTAAGAGATAAGTCATAAAGATCGCAAAAAAGAGAGATCTAATGGTTAGGACTTAAAGTTGGTTGAGATTCAAATGAGGACCATTGATTTGCTGCTGGTGCCTTGGAACTGACCGTTGGAGTTCATTTTCAAATTTTTGAGGGTTTCCAGCGACATGAAGTACCATAATTTATGGTTTTAACAACCGGATTTGATTTGTTTGGTGGTGCTTGCTATTGCAGTGTGATCCAAGTTGCCATGATCGATTACTATAGGATGTTTTATTGTACTGTGAGGGATGGTTTTGTGTTACAGGTGGCTGGACAGACTAGTTTTTATGGCTAAATCCTTGGTTCTCTTTCCTGATCTCACAAATTTTCATGATTACAGATCCTTCTGGATCTGTTTCTCTGAGATTGCTTAGTTTCCTACCCCTGCAATAAATTTTGTTGTAATTTTGGTTGATGAGGTTGCTGAAACCCTAACCCTTGTTGTCTGAAGCTTGTTGCATCCTAAATTATTTTGGGATTCCAAGGCAGCTAGCGGTATAAATGGTGAAATGTTTTACTTTGTAAGGGTTCCTTCTTCTACAATTTTGAGGAGAATTGGTTCCATGAAGGGTCCTTTTCCTGTAGATTTTCTCTACTTCTCTGCATATAGAGTGTTCTTTTCTCCTTTGTTGGCTTAGAGAATATGATATGTATTGTAATTGATTTGTCTTATGTATGAGATTCAATATATTTCTATTGTTATCAGATTGTCTCCATTTGAGTTTCTGACCTATTGATTGAAGCATCAAGGGTGGTTCCATATTTCTATTTGCATTTCCTATGTGTCTACAATAGAGTTGTTTTCATAAAAGCAATTAGGTTTGGGATTGGTTTTCAGGTGTGCATGAACTGGGGTATCAAGGGTATCTTATGTTTGTCTTCCAGTGGACGTTGGTTAATGTATTACTTGTTTATAGGTCTCTTCTAAGGGGAGAGTTAATATCCTTTGAATAGGTGATAGAAAATTTGGGTACACAGGTGGATTGTTGAAGTATGACCTGATTAATGGTGTATGTTTGGTGTAAGGCATCAACATATTTGAATGTATTGCTTTCTTGTTTCATAGCTCTTTGTTGCAATAGGGTATTTGACTCTGTGGCCCATTGGACAAGGCACTGGTCTATGAGAGACTTAGTGTATCTCAGGGGTCCTTTCAAACCCACCATTAAATCATTTACTTTCAGTTCCACCCTTTCCCTTTCATGTCGTTAGTATAGGTCTCTGGTTTTCATACCCATTCTATGCAAGTAGGGCTATTGCATTAAGAATTGCTTTCATTGGGGTACATGATACCTAAAGGGGTTTGAAGACTATTCCACAATAATCTATCTACAGGCCTATGGTTCATCATGAGGTGTCTTGAGTGTGTAGATAAGGAAGTACCCACCTGAGTGATGTGGAGCTCAAAGAAGAAGGAGGATTCCTTTCAATCCTCATCAATTGGTTCTATTTTCTTGTCAAACTTGAGTGCCTAATTTGAAGATCAAGCCCACCTTTTGATTCAAGTTTGGTCTTGCAAGGAAAAGATCCAACATATACCACACTTAAATAATTAAAAATGAGTCAACCAACAAGGCTTAACCAATTACAAAATATAAACCTTCACCGTTACATAATATTTTACAATTACATAAAAACTGTTGGCTTTCAAAAAAAATAAATTTGCACACGTGTGACCTCTAACCATGCTGTCACATCCATGTCACTATCACAATGTCTTCATTAACCATACAACTTCACATGCCTATAGTCTATCCCAATTAGGAGATATAATCCAGTTACCACAAGCCACTTCTCAGGATCACTGCCTAAATATTGCTTCCATTGAATTACACATAATTGTCATGAATAATTAAATTTTTGTACATGCTCTTGACCATGATCTTAGGACACAATATAGAGTAAGTCCTCAACTGTGCATACCTTGATCTTTAATACTGAATAGATGTAAAATGGATTCATCTCTATTCAAATGTAAAGGGGGAAATATGAGACCTGTTCTCAAACCCAAATTCCCCAATGAAGAGATCTGATTTGATCAACCAAAAGGTTAATGCACAATCGAATCAATTTTATGGAAAAAGAGTAGGAAGAGAGAGAGTAAATCCAATATTTCCCTAAATGTGGAGGATTATGTTTAGAATATAGAATAATTGAAATACAAGTACTAACCTCAAATCAGGGCAGATCTGGAAAATGTTGAATTCTGATGTCTGTGTGTACTTTATGGAAAATCTGAAACCTGTCCTAGACTGGAAATGTCAAGATAGAGAAAACCTAGAAATCTTTCCTCAAGATGACTCAGCTCAGGTTTAACCCTCATAAAAGGTCAAATACCACATTCTTTATTTGAAGTCTGATTTGAATTTTGTTCACAGATCCTAGAAGATGGCCAAAAAGGGTATCCAAATTCGCTCTCAGATCCAAATATCCGCACCTGTACCTACAAGAAAATGTAGGTTTTTGTTGTATGGGGGGTTTGCCTTGGTCAAACCCCAATTTAGGAATTAACCTTGAAATTGAATTGAAATTTATTGTGCATAAACAAAGTAATTGAAACAAATCACCTCGCTTATGTTGAAGTCCTTGTAGAGGATTCGAATCCTCAAATCCATAAGTAGGAATGAATGTAGGATGTCTCCAATCAATGGTATTTGATCTTCAACACCAATGTTGAATTGATCTTCACATATGAGAAGGTTTGAATGAATAGAGAAGGATGGATCATCAAAGGGGGCTCCAAAGAGATTGAATCCTTCAATGGCTAACAATGGATCTCCTTGATGAATGAATGCTTGAACACTTGAATTCTTGAAGACTTGCTTGCACTTGAGAGCTTGAAGACTTGAAATTGCTTGAGTGTGGATGTGAAAATGAGAGAGGAAGGCCTCCTTTTATAGTGATCTAGGGCACACTCATTTAGATGGGCCACCTTGGAGAATTAAATCCCAATTAGGTCCTCACCTTTAGAAAATATACCTAGATTAAATGAAATTAAAGGATTTACCATCCTGAAACCCGAAATGGCCGACCTGGAGGCGAGAAAATAAATTTCCCAAAAGCCTGAAGCCCAGAAATTAAAGATTTTGAAATTTTGGAGAAAGGGGTCAAAGTTGACATTGACCCTGACCTAGATAGGGTCAACCTAAGACATTGACCTTTTTCTTAGGTTGACCCAAAACTAAATTAGGAGGTCCCAGGGATGCCCAGAAACCTAGAAATGATGCCAGAACAAGATAGAATGTCAAGAATAGACATAAAATCCTATGATTACTAAAATGAAGGCTAGGAGGATCCATTTCTAAATCCTACCTAGAAAATAGAGCCATGGAAGAGAGAAATTTAGGAGAATCTTTAAGATCCTAACCCTAATTTCACCTAGAATGAAGAAATCAAGTGCGGGGAAGAAGTGGAAAGTGGGGAGAAAAGCCAAATACATGCAAAGACCCAATCCAAGTGCTTAACATGACCCCAAACCACCTAATCAAAGGGATAAATGCTCTTATCATGGAAGTGCTTCCATTTTAAGACAATACATTAAGCCTCCACTTTAGCAAGAGTATGGACTTGATGCAAACTCTTGGTAAAGGAGATCAGAATAAAAAGATAATCTTATCGTAATCCAAAGGACAAAGAGAACCTTAAGCCCCCAGGGACTCAAGTCTTCATCAACTCCTAGATCACAATAAGAGAGACATCTTTAGAGAGAGAAATAAGGTGTGATTACCTCGCCCAATGATAACTTATGTCCCATTGTGAACCACACAGGAAAATGGTGCAACTGGAAAGATGGAATTGAACTACCTAGTGAATGTGGCTACTCACTAGTCAACCCATCAAGGATTTATCCTTAGGAATATTCTATTCCATAAGAATAAAACCAAAAATAAAAATAAAAGAGATCCAATCTTAAGGACACTTACGACCTTAAGGGATCACAATATATGTGTATTTGAAACTGGAGGGATCAAGAGATCCTAAAATATAAATCCATGCTTTAAGGATTAGTTACTAATCCAAAAAGGGAAAATAAGTATCTTGAAAAATATGTATGTATTGAAAAGTGCATGTGTGCAACAGGTGAGCAGAGTGTATGCCCCCACGTTAAAGTCATTGTTGACACTTTAATAGGAGCAATGGCTTTAACAAAAACATAAACAACTCCACTGATTACGTTTCCACATCGAGATGCCCCTAGAAGAAGAAAAATCATGGGAAATATCATAGAAACATATAGAGAACATAGAAGGGATCTACCTACAATGGGTTCATTATGATCATAAGAAAATATATATATATATATATATATATATATATGATATTATTGCAAATGAATTGACATCATTCCCCAAAGAAAGTAGAACTACAATCACAAAGGAGGAAAGATCACATAAGATATACGAAGGAGAATCTTTTTAGACCATGACATGGAGACCAAAAAGAATTAGTGTGACCATATCTCAAATCCAAGCAGATTACACAAGGAAACATGTATGAACAATAGCACAGTTACAACATAACATTAAACAATGCATAGAAGAATAGAGATACATATAGAAGAATTTGAACAATAGTTTCGATTCCTTCATCACCTTGCACCTACTAAGTAACAAGGATCACGTAAAAGAATCTAACAACATTTAGCAAACACATTATGGGAGAAGCACAATACAATAGGAAAACACACAACAAATATACCATGAAGGACAAGTTGATCAAGCATGCCGCCTACTCTCCCCATCTCATTGTATATCATTTAGAGAAGGTGGGTAACTCGAAAGAGGGACTATATCCAACATAGTAGGAATGATAGCCAGTTCCAAACAAGGATCCTCTTGAGAATCACAATGTTTGACACTAGGTGTAAGAGTTAATTATGATGAAAGCATATTAGGTAAATCAATGTCAATGTCAATAGTCTCATATTCATCATTAACATCATCAGTATCTTCAAGAGTATCTTCCTCATCCAAGTTAATTAAAATACGATCTAAGATATGAATAGAATCATCATAATCATGCATGTGAATATCATTATTAGTATTAACATCTTCTAATACATTATGCATAGGTTTATCCAAAGAAGATGGAGATCTTTTAGCTTTAGCATGAGCACGATGCTTTTTACGATGTTCATTAGCAAAGTGATTATGTTTTGATTTATTTGAAATAGGTTGTGAACTAGGAGGAAAAATCACAAGATCCTTCATAGGTTCTTTAGGAAGATCAATAGAATTATTATCCATAGGAGAAACAATCACAAGATCTTTAATAGATTTGGTAGAAGGAGCTTGATTAACAGAACTAGAAGCCATAGTTAAAGGAGGTATCAAAGGTGTAGGTAAAAGACCACAATTAAGATCCATAGGAGGTGAACTTAATTCAAGGATTTTACAATGTTTATAAGATTGATATGATCAAAAAATATTATCAGGTCTAGGAGGACATGAATCAGGTAATGAAGGCCAAAAGAAATCTAGAACAACATAATCTCTAGGCCTAGAAGGTTGATATAGACTATGATTAATCATCTTCACTTCACCATCATGAATGAACTTAAGACACTTATGGATAGGTGAAGCAACAACATGCATGGAAGTCAACCAAGGCACACCAAGCTCAACTTGAAATTGATCAAAATTAGGAACCACAATGAAGGTAGTGTTCACAATTTTTCCAAAAAGTTCAATCGGCAAGGTAATAGAACCAAATGATAGATAAAGAAAACCATTGCAAGTTTGAATCCATAAATTCAATGTATCATAGAAGTCACATTGTAAAATTTTCATAAAAATATTTTCTTTAATGATAACATTGACTAAGGAGGTAGGATCAACAAGACAACCACAATTAGGTATCTGAGCAATCCTAGCAGCAATGTAAAGGGGACCATCAAGAGCTTTAATAGTCTCAGTGTCATCAAAGGTAATCAAAAGTTCCCGAGGTCTTTTATTCTTGAATTTTTGTCAAGTTTTAGGTTGAGGTTTCACTTTAGGTTTAGGTTTAACTTGAGGTTGAGATTGAACTTGAGGTGAAGGTGGAGGTGGAGATATAGACTTATCAACATGCTCCACTTGATTAACGACATGATTGAGATCATCCATCTTTGAATCATAAACAATTTCCATAGCAGATGGTTGAGCAATAGTATTAGTATCATGCATATGTAAAGGGTTCATATAGATTTGAAAGTTCTGATTAGGAGGAGAGATAGATTGATTCCCACTACTATCCAGATTATCAATAGATAAAACCTTAGAATCAATTAGATCTTGAACCTTATGTTTTAAAGAATAACATCTCTCAGTATCATGACCATTCTAACAATGATATTGAAAAAAAGAATTTTGATCAAAAGATTTAGATGCAATCGTAATAGGTAAAAGAGGTCAAATAGGAGGTAAAGTAATCATATTAGCAGCTAACAACCTATTCATAATAGCATGTAAAGTTTTAGAAAGAGGATTAAACGTACAATTTAATAAAAAATCAGTGGATGTAGAAGTGGCATTATGAGATGCAACAACAACCTGATTAGCAATTGCATTTGCTTGTTTGTTTATCTTGACATAATTATTGAATTTTTGAAACTTGTTTGGATTAGGAGAAGCATCACTCTTATCAACTGGAACAGGAGCCATTGGAGTGTTTCTCTCAAATTAACTCACTTGTAATTGATAATGATGAAGTACTACACAAAGTTGTTGAAAAGAGGTAAATTCAGTAAGCAGAATCTTATCTCTAATATCCTTTTGCAAATTTGAAATAAACATACGTTGAATATCAATATCAAGAATAGGATAGGAAATCTGAGCATGCAAATGCTTAAATCTACCAATAAATTCAGTCAATTTTTCTTTAGCACTTTGTTTACAATGCATTAAATCAATCAATGACACTTGCAGGCCAATATTATTTTGAAATTTTTGAATAAAGGCATTAGAAAGTTGTGGAAAGGAATCAATTGAATAGGGAGGCAAGGAATAATACCATTGTAAGGCCTTGTCACGAAAGGTTCTAGCAAATAGTTTGGCTAAAATTCTATGGTCATGAGCATAATCACTACAAAGGATTTGGAATGTTTTAACATGATGAACAGGATCTCCTTTTCTAGTATAATTCTCAAGATGAGGCATCTCACCTTGCTGAGGAACAAGAGTACAAATAATATCTCAGGACAAGGGACTTCCCATGTCACATGTAGGAATACTAAACTTGTTTTGAGTTAAGAAAGCAAGTTGTTGTTGTAAGGATGATATAGTTTGAGCCAAACTAATGATTGTTGAATCATTAGAGGAAATAGGAGGAGTAGCAACATTAGACACACTAGGTAAAGTGTAAGAAGTAGTAGGAATAGAGGACACAACTAGAGGAACACTAGGAACTACAGTTGGAAGCAGATTGGAATAAGTAAAAGGAACATTATGATATGAAGGTTGTGATATAGGAAGGGACATAGGAGGAACACTCATAGGAATAGAGGGAACCATCAAAATCACCAAAGGAGTATAGATAGGAATACTAGGTAAAGGATTAGAGGGAGGTTCAACACTAGTGATAGGAGGAGTCAACCCTAAATCTTGAGCTTCTTGACCTAAAGGTTTAACATTGGAATGCACAAGATGAGTAATACCATGCAAGAGGTTAAGACCTTGATCACTATCATAGAGAACTTTCTTAAGAGCCTCTATAGCTTGAATGGAATCTTGATTATGGTTTTCTTGAAGAAGCCAATTACCCATTTTATCGAGTTAATTGGAAAGTTTTTGGATATGTTCAGGAGGAACTCGTAAAGCATCATCCTCATCATGAGATGAGTGAGAAGAATTTTGCTCCATAGTAGGATTGGAATCATGAAGAATCAAGTTATCATTAGGGATCCTAAGGAAAGGGGAAGGGGATTTAGGATCAAAGTCACCCATGAGTCTACGACTTCTTCTAACTGAAATGTTATAAGTAGGACTAGTGGTAGTAAAGCTCATAAACCAATATAATGCAAATGGACTAAACTAGGAACACATAAAGCATGAAAATGAAATCTAATTAGCATGCAAGATCAATCACAAAGGACAAATCTAATACTAACAAGATAAAATGAAAGCACAATAAAGCATCCAATTTCACCAAAATGAATAGTGAAGGTGAAAACACAAGATAATGCAAAGAGATATCTAACACAATAGAGCATCTAACTCCAAAAAAGAAAGGGGTAAGTCTATCGGGTTCACCAAAATGAATAGATGTAAAATGGATTCACCTCTATTCAAATGTAAAGGGGGAAATATGAGACCTATTTTCAAACCCAAATTCCCCAATGAAGAGATCCGATTTGATCAACCAAAAGGTTAATGCACAATTGAATCAATTTTATGGAAAAAGAGTAGGAAGAGAGAGAGTAAATCCAATATTTCCCTAAATGTGGAGGATTATGTTTAGAATATAGAATAATTGAAATACAAGTACTAACCTCAAATTAGGGTAGATCTAGAAAATGTTGAATTCTGATGTCTGTGTGTACTTTCTAGAAAATCTGAAACCTATCCTAGACTAGAAATGTTGAGACAGAGAAAACCCATAAATCTTTCCTCAAGATGACTCAGCTTAGGTTTGACCCTCATAAAAGGTCAAATACCACATTCTTTATTTGAAGTCTGATTTGAATTCTGTTCACAGATCCTGGAAGATGGCCGAGAAGGGTATCCAAATTCGCTCTCAGATCTGAAACTCCACACATGTACCTGCAATAAAATGGGGGTTTTTGTTGTATGGGGGGTTTGCCTTGGTCAAACCCTAATTTAGGAATTAACCTTCAAATTGAATTGAAATTTATTGTGCATAAACAAAGTAATTGAAACAAATCACCTTGCTTATGTTGAAGTCCTTGTAGAGGATTCGAATCCTCAAATCCACAAGTAGGAATGAATGTAGGATGTCTCCAATCAATGGTATTTGATCTTCAACACCAATCTTGAATTGATCTTTGCATATGAGAAGGCTTGAATGAATAGAGAAGGATGGATCATCAAAGGGGGCTCCAAAGAGATTTAATCCTTCAATGGCTAACAATGGATCTCCTTGATGAATGAATTCTTGAACACTTGAATGCTTGAAGACTTTCTTGCACTTGAGAGCTTGAAGACTTGAAATTGCTTGAGTGTGGATGTGAAAATGAGAGAGGAAGGCCTCCTTTTATAGTGATCTAGGGCACACTCCTCTAGATGGGCCACCTTGGAGAATTAAATCCCTATTAGGTCCTCACCTTTAGAAAATATACCTAGATTAAATGCAATTAAAGGATTTACCATCTTGAAACCCAAAATGGCTGACCCGGAGGTGGGAAAATAAATTTCTTGAAAGCCCGAAGCCCGGAAATTAAAGATTTTGAAATTTTGGAGAAAGGGGTCAAAGTTGACATTGACCTTGACCTATTCAAGGTCAAGTTTGACCCTAACCTAGTTAGTTTTGACCTAAGACATTGACGTTTGTCTTAGGTTGACCCAAAACTAAATTAGGAGGTCCCAGGGATGCCCAAAAACCTAGAAATGATGCCAGAACATGACATAATTTTAGGAATAGACATAAAATACTATGATTAATGAAATGAAGGTAAGGAGGATCCATTTCTAAATCCTAAGCAGAAAATAGAGCCATGGAAGAGAGAAATTCAGGAGAATCCTTAAGATCCTAACCCTAATTTCACCTAGAATGAAGAAATCAAGTGTGGGGAAGAAGTGGAAAGTGAGGAGAAAAGCCAAATACATGCAAAGATCCGATCAAGGAACTTAACATGACCCCAAATGACCTACTTAGAAGGATAAATTATCTTATCATGGAAGTGCTTGCATTTTAAGATGATACAAATACTCCACGTGCACTAATTCAAACATTGTCTTCTTCTATGATAATCTCCAATAGATCACTATGTTGACATCGATGACAACCACAATCATGAATGCAACATACAACTACTACATAATGAATCCAAGCACTCCCCCAAAGGACATATTAAATATTCATTCCTAATAAAGTGGAGTTAATTAGCTAAAGTTTCAGTCTTTGCAGTTTCCTTTTTGCTTCTTAATGTTTATGGTCCAGTCCAATTGTTTGTAAGAAATGACTAGGGAATTTTCTCCCAAGTTATGTCTAATCTTGAGGATTCTAAGGTCATCCTTGAGGGATATTTTAATAAAACCATGGGGGATATGGATAAATTAGGGGGAGCCAATCCCTCCTATAAGGTGACTCAAGACTTCAAAATTTTTGTGGAAGGACTAGCCCTTTATGATTGCATTCCAAACAATGGGAAAATAACCTGGTCTAAGAGGAGAAAAGGATCCCATTTTGTTGGAGTAAGAATGGATAGATTCCTACTTAACTCCACCTAGATCTTGGAGCATGGTTGTTGTGTTTCAAGTATTCTTAACTTCTCAAGTTCGGATCACTATGTTGTAAGTCTGGAGTTTGAATTGGTAGTAAATACCTTTAAACCCGAATCATATTTTAAGATAGAACACATGTGGTTCTGAGATAAAAATTTCCTATCCTTACTCCACCAATGGTGGTCTCAATGTCCCCCTCAAAATGGATATAAGATGTTTCAATTATTCAAGAAATTGTCATTTATGAAAGCCATAATTAAGGATTGGAATCAATATTGTTTTGGTAACATTTATGTAGAGAAGGCTCATCTTCAAAATCAATTGGAGGGTTGGAATGAACATGTTCTTCATCATGGTTTATCACAAAAAATTTATGAGGTTTAGAAGGATTTAAAATAAAGACTAGAGGAAGTCCTTTTGAGCGAAGAAACATATTGGAGGAAGTGATCCAAAGAATTATGGCTCAGAGAAGGGGACAAAAATACAAGTTTCTTCCATGCTTCAGCTAAAATTAGAAGATAAAAAAATGTCATTTTTCAAATTAAGGATGCTAATGGTACCATCAAAAATTCTAAGAAGGATATCCAAAATGAAGTTAGATAGGGGGTGTAGACACCTAAAAATCCTTTAGAAAATAAAGTATTTTTATTTTTTGAAAAATCTCTGATGACATCATCATTTGTTAATTAATTAATTATTTAATTAATTAATTTATTTTTATGTCATTAAATCCCTTTATCTTAATTAAAAACATTTAATTAAGGAATCCCTCCCAAAAATGTTTAAATCTTATTTAAACATTATCTCCTTATTTATTAATTATTTTAATTAATAAATTGACCAAAAATCCCAAAATAAATAATTTATTTATTTTTTGACCAAAACTTGGCCAATTTCCTTAAGACCACTAACCTCTTCCAAAATCTTCTAATCCCTCCTTAATTTCGATTAAAAGGCTAATCCCATCCTTTCTAACCCTAATCTCAACTCAAAATATTTAATTAAGATTAAATATTTAATTTTCATATTTATTAAATATATTTTAATAAATATTCCCAAAACCAAAAGCCTTTGGAATGAATAAATATTTATTCCATAAAACCAAGGAAAACTCTAGACTCTTGTAGAAACTTCTCAACCCAACCTCTTCACCCATCCTAATCCTAAAATCCCCTAATCCTAATCCTAATCCTCCCCCTAACCTTGTCACATTCCCTAAACAAGGTTAGCCAACTCCTAAGCTTGACCCAAAGTCAAGAAACTTCTAGAGGCTTCTCTTACATGCATTGAAGGCATTTAAGGCCTCTTTATCCCTCTTACATGCATTTATGGTGCATTTAAGAAGCCCCTCACCCCTTTCTTACACCCTTTGACCTTAGGCACATTTCCCAAATTGTGCACATTCCTCCCATCTTTCAACCCAATCCCCTTATGACACTTGTCACAAGGAGATAACCCTTCCCCTAATGAGCCTCAAACTCATTAAAGCTTTTGAGATAAATAAATCTTTATTTATCTCCTAAATTCCTTGTTTATCCTTAGCAAGCCTAGACTCTTCTAGAAAGTCTTCATCCTTATCCCCTTGACTCAACCCCTAACCTTACCCCAAACTCTAACCTATCCTCCTAACCCAAGCCCTTAGGAAATCCTATAAATACTCCTCCTTCCAAGAGCAAATTATTAGCTTAGTTTTTATCATTTATGCATTGTTATCATGAGCATTTTTAGCTAGATCATCTTAGCATGCATCTTAATTGTTAGATTTCTTCATGTTTTTCATGTTTTCTAACACATCTTAGAATAGCTTAATGGATTAATCTTAGTTCATATTTCAAGCTTTTCTCATCATTTATGCATCACCATAAATCCCTCTCCATGCATTTGAGAGCACACCCACATCCCTCTAATTGAAGCAAATCAAACATTTTCTCTATAGCACTTGTTTTTAGCAACAATTTTGAGGTGGCTTTGGTTTTGTTTTCATGTCTTATGCTATTTTTAGTTCATGAACATGTTAGATTAGTCTAATGTTTGAATGTTTCAGCCTTTCAAGACAGGTAACAGGTTCAAAATCATAGTCCACAGGGGATTCATTGTCTCCTTTCTTATTCATCATAATAATAGAAGGTTTAAGTAGACCGATTTCTTTTAAGAATGTCCAGGGTAGCTAGGAAGGGATTACCCTCCATCACTCTCAATTATCAGTCACATAGACTTTATTTGTAGATGATTCCTTATTTTTTGGTAAAGGGTCCTTCTCAGAAGCTAAAGTCATCAAGGAAACATTGGAAGAATATTATTCTCTCTCAGCACAAAAAGTTAACATATCCAAGCCTAAGATATTCTTTTTTAACACTCCACAAGATATCCAATCAATGGTTAAGGATTTTTTGGGTTTTGAAATAGTGCAAACTCCAAGCACATATTTGGGCATCCCTTTTTTTCAAGGTTCATGTAAATCTTCATTCTAGGAAAATGTTGCTCAATCAATCAAAGATAGGATTACCTCATGGAAGGAAAGATGGTTATCCTTTGTGGAAAGAATTCTTCTTGTGAGGTCAGTTCTCTCTTCTATTCCAAATTACATCATGACAGTTCTCATCGTACCTAGGATAGTTATGGAAAAGATTAGAAAACTTCTTAAAGATTTCATTTGGAGGGACAACATAGATGATTCTCCAAAGATCCCTCTTGTGTCTTGGGATAAGATTTCTTTACCTAAAGACTATGGGGGAGTAGGCCTTCATAGTTTATATAAAAGGAATATTAGTTTAGGGGCCAAACTATCTTGGAAGTTGTATGAGAACCTGAGCTCACTTTGGGCTAGAATCATCAAGATGAAGTATCTGGATAGTAATGATCCTATCAAGATTTTCACAATCAGGAATCCCCCTTTAGGATCAGTAATGTGGAACTTTGTTATCAAGTGCAGACAAGTCATTCTTCCACATTTGTAATGGTTCATGAGCTCAGGTGCCTAGGCCAATTTTTGGGAGGATTCATGGAATGGTCTGTCTACCATTTCTTCCTCTTTAGGCATCTCTCCTTCAACTGTACAAAGTCTACAAATTCTTTGGGGGATAAAAGTGAAGGATTACATTAATACATTTTTGATGGGTGATGGACTACAATTAGATTGGAAAGACATCTCACATCTTGACCTCCCCCACGATCTAATTGAGGCTCTTCTAGGTATCTTTCAACAAAGACCCCTCCACCTTAATTTCAAAGAAGATAGGCTGATATGGTTTGCAGCTTCTGATAGAAGATACTTAGTCAAATTAGGATACCTTCAATTGTCTAACAAGAATCAAACCCCAAGTAAACATCTATTTTATTTTTTCTGGCACACAGGGGTTCTCCCAAGGTTGGTTCCTTCTTGTGGTTGGCAATCCTTAAGAGAATCCTCACCAGTGATTTCCTTCTCAGACTAGGAATTGTAGACAACTTCCAATGTGTTCTATGTAATTTCCATCTAGAAGAATCTAATCATCTTCTAGTTTCCTATCCATTTGCTCAAGATATTTGGTACTCCATGCTAGGTAAGATGGGTTGGCATTGTCCTCTACTAGCCATCCTAACAGACTTGCTAGCTCAATGGCCACTCCCTAATTCAAATTCATTCTTCGCATAGATTTGGAGAGTGGTTCTAGTGGCTGTCACCTGGTCCTTATGGTAGGAGATAAACAAAAGGATTTTTAGAAAGGAAAAGTTCTTAGTTGATCAAGTATGTGTGGCTGTGGAAAACTCAATCTCGAACATGGTTAATGCCTATACTATGAGATCGAAGACCTTATCTTCCTTATTCACTTCACAAGATTGTAAGCTTTTGCACTCTCGACCCCTCATTTCTATCCACTTTAAAGGGGTCTTGATTGGTAAGAAATCAGTGAGGGAGAAAAGGAAGGATGTCAAGTGGGAACCTCCTGATGAGTCTTATGTTAAGCTCAACTTTGATGTGTCTTCTAAAGGAAACCCAAGGATCTTAGGTGAAGGTTATGTTCTTAAGGACTCTAATTCCTTGCTTATACAAGTAGCTAGCTCCATGATCCCGATTGGATCCAATAACATTGTGAAGGTTAGGGCCTTTCTCATGGGGATTCTCCTAGAAAAATATAATGGTGTTAAGAAAATTCATATTGAAGGAGACTCTCAAATTAATATCTCAGCTCTCATTTCTAAAAATACAACTAGCTAAGAGATCCACTACATCCTTAAAGAGGTCTGGGCACTTCTTCCCGAATTCAAAGATTACAAAATTTTTCATTGCTATAGGGAGGCAAATGGGATAGCTGATTGGCTGGATAATAAAGGTGTGGGTTTGAATTTGGGAACAATTTGCTAGAAAAATGAATCCCTCATCTCCTCTTTAATTCAAACACAAGGACATGGCTGGTTTATTAATGAGATTTCTACCTTGCTTGTCTAATTAGTTGTTTCTTTCTCAACTCCAAGCTAGTAATTGGGCTTCTCATACTCCCATGTGTGGCTATCTCAATAGAATCCCTCTTGTATTTGGTTTATACCATGGTACTTGGCTGTGTTGGAATAATAGACTTCATCCTTTTTGTTACCATTTCATAAACTGATGGCTAGGGAGGTACATATGGCATCATCTCACACATGTAGACTCAATTGTCTTGGTTTTTTTCTCTCAATGCCAGTACTATTTTATCTCCTCAAAGTTATTGTGGAGATTACATGGGGATTTGATCACTTGGATCTCAAGCCTCTAAGGACGGATTGATATCCACTAACTTGTGCACACTTGTGTGGATTTTTGATAGTTTTTTCTTCTTTGTTATATGCAGTGACTCTCCTCTGTTTATATGCATTTAATTCTCTTCCTCCAGCCGGGTATCTTTTCCTTCTATTGTGTTCTCTTTGTTTTCTATAGGGAGTGAGGATCATGGAATATAGGGATCTAAATCTCCACATTTTCTTGCCAATCTAACATTAGGAATGCTTGATATCTAATGATTACCTCCATCGACATATGCAGGTGGTTTTCAAGCCATTTCTGGTTGAAGTGGAAGATGTCATTCGATAGATTATCGGTGACAATGTTTTGTGCCCTCCACCCAGTAATGTATTTTTCATTCCCATGTGCTCTCAGTTTTTCTTTCAAATTTCTTTGATTTGATGCAAGATTATATTCAATTTATGGGAATGGTGGATAAAATCATTAGAGAGGAGTTTTCCTTGGCAGAAAGTATTCACAATTCTATCACTCATTATAACCTTGGAGATTCACAAGCATGGGTTGGTTGTCTTTTCTCCCTGGGATGTTTCGATAGAGATGTGGAGTATGTCAAGCTCTTTGATGCTTTCAAACTTGGCATGTCACGTAGAGACAAGGTGGCTTTCAGGATAGACATGGAAAAATTGGTCGATTCCATTCTAGTTTCAGCGAGGGTGCATGCCTTCAACCTATTTGATAGTATGGAAGTAATTTTACTTTACGTTCACAATCATAGGCTCATTGCATCTTCTAATCCAAATTTTGTAGCTTTTGTTGACTCTTCGGCTTCATTTAAGGACACGGCTTCAGCCTCTCACTCCTGTCACTACCCATGCCACTTTCATGGAAAGGTTAAGATGAGAGGCTAATTTTTGGTAGAAATCCCTTCTAGTCTAATCTTTGGCTTGCTTCGGTATAAGGTTTTTTTGGTTTTGACTTCTTAATAGTCATATGAGTGTTTTTGCCACATAGTTTTCTGCTAAGGTTTTTTTGGCATTGTGGAAAAGTTTTGTAAACTACTGGGGAAACTTTGTAAATTATC
The DNA here is from genome assembly GCA_027943335.1 of Chamaecyparis obtusa. Classification (NCBI taxonomy): domain Eukaryota; kingdom Viridiplantae; phylum Streptophyta; class Pinopsida; order Cupressales; family Cupressaceae; genus Chamaecyparis; species Chamaecyparis obtusa. The sequence goes on from BSBK01004348.1 coordinate 264,006, forward strand.
TATAGTATATTTTGTTAGTTTTTGTATGTATTTTGGCTGAGAAGGGAGGTTTTCTTACTACTTCTGCCCTCCTGGAGCATCATTGAAGTAGGTGAAATATTAATAAAATATAATGGCTCCATCCATTTTTGCCTAAAAAAAAGAAACTTTATTAAAAGTATATTTAAGATATGATATTTAAGATATCAAATCTTAAATATCAATACTATATTAAATGAATATTAAAATTATATTTAAGATTTGACATTGAAGATATCAAATCTCAAATATAATTTTTATATATTTAAGATTTGATATTTTTATATTAAGTTTATTGAAGCTCCTATTTCATGAATCGAACACAAGATCTTTCTATTACAAACAGAAGAAACAACCAATCCACTCCAGGCTAATGCCTAGATAAAAATTATATTTAATATTTGATATTTAAGAATATCAAATCTTAAATATATAAAATAACATAAAACTATATAAAAAACAAAACAAAACATTTACATTAAAATGACGAACTTCCAAATGAGATCCTCCCAAAAACTCTCCAAAAAAATCTCCAAACCTCCAAAATAACTCTCCAAATCCTCCTCTCCAAAATGAAATTTGTACTCCCTGCAAATAAAAAAACAATACAAATGATATGAAGAACACTCTTTTATAAAATTAGAGACTCTTAATTTCCCACAAATATCCTTTCATAATCCCCTTCGTTCATATTCTCGTCTGTTCATATTCTCGTTCTTAAACAACATACACAAATTAATAATATTCTCGTTCTTAAACAACATTACACTTGCCATTTTTGAATTACTAATTTTTTTAAAAAAATAAACATAAAAGCTCATAGGTTGTCCATTTGATAACCATAGTCAACATTTCAAAAAAATGGATATTCTTGAGCACAAGCACCAATAACATCAAATAATGGAGTTAAAGCACGGGCTAGGGAACAACACCACTAGAATGTAGTCATTTCAGAGAGCATTCATGATGAAATAAAATGCAATGCTTTCGAATATGATGCCAGAGGCTCAAAAGATGAAGAAACCACATACCTTCTCTTGCTCCTTCTCTATCCAATTGAAATAAAAATGATGAGGCCGTTTCACTTTTTTTTTTCATCTATACCCTGAATCTATCAGAATTCTGATGGTTAATTAAACACCAATCGGAATACCAACACCATCTAAACCTATTACAAAAAAAAACACCAAATTCATAATAAAAAATTACTCATTAGAAGCTTCTGTCAAAATTTGGCCCCAAATGTAGCAGTGGGCCAGTGTCGTGCACAATCAATGCGTATGACACTGGCTGCTGCCAAGCTACTAGTAGTGAATGCTGCCCAAGAGTGGCATCCAACTCGCCATGTGGGGCCTCATGGACCATGAAAATGACACAAGATTTTGTGGTAGGTCCCGCTACGACTGTCGACGTGCATTTGTTTTTCTTAATATTTTTCAAAATATTTTTTTATTACGTGGCATTTGTCCATTTTTACGAGGCATTTATTATTTTCTAATTACATTTTTTTAGTTTTGGATTGCGTTTTTAATTTTTTGTTTTGCATTTTTTAATTAATAGGCTATTGGTACTCAAAAATACAACATGGGTTTTTGAGCACCTTGTTAAATTTTTTTTTCTTTCTGACCCCATTAGGTGCTTTGATGCCTATTTTCCCTGGTGCATTTCTGAAGTTTCCCATGCATGTTAGGTGTTCTTTACCCTTGTTTTATCATTAGAAGTCATCTCAAATGATCACATTCAAGTTTCAAGTTGTTTCATGATGTCTTGTTTTGAGCACTTGTCCAAAATCTGCATTCGTCCCTAAGTGTCAAATCACTGTTACATGCCTAGTTTACCTTTGAATATCTTGTACTCTATTGATGCCTAGTATACCAGAGAGCTTATGTTTCAAAGCTCAAGCCATTTCAAATCCGTCTGATAAGTTTTTGGATCCCCCAAAGTTGGTCTTCAAGAAATATCTTGTTTCTTTGTTCTGTCCAGTTTAGTCGGAGGCCCTATTTAGTTGATTGTATCTTTTTCCCTAAGATTGATCATAATGTGACAGTGGTTGCATCATGCTATAGACATGGGAATGAGTCATCATGCCAATTTTCAGCTCCCCATGTGCCCGTTTAGTCACTTTTCTAGAGTCATTCCATTTGCAGATTGTCAATATTCTTTGAGTGTGCATTGTTTAGATTTCTAGTCGATTTTTTTATCAGAACTCAAAAAATATGAACTGGGTTGGGCTGAATTTTACATATGTTTGGTGGTGACCATGTATGCATTGTACATCAAAAAGGTTAGAAAAACCCAATTTGAAAATCAAAAGTTATGGTCCTCTGAGTATTGGCAGCCATAAAAAATCAGCAATGCTTCATAAAGTTTAGTCCCACATTGCTCCCAAATTCAAAATTTAAAGTGTTTATATAAAACTCTCCAAATATATGAAGTAAATCAAAGTGTTGGAAGCTATGCTTGCCTAGGCTTGTGCAGCTATCTTGGTTTCCATGCCAGTGGGCCCAGAAGAAATTTTGTAGAAAAGGGGACACTTGTCAAGAGGTCTCTAAGTCTCACAAAGGAAAAAGCTCATTCTGAGATTTGGAGACTAGTCTCCAAATCTCCAAGTCTCCAGATCTCCAGATAATTATTCAGAGATTTGGAGACTAGTCTCCAAATCTCCAAGTCTCCAGATCTCTAGATAATTATTCAAAGATTTGGAGACTAGTCTCCAAGTCTCCAAATCTCCAAATGACTATTCAAAGATCTAGAGACTAAAGAGATTTCTCCAAGTCTCTAAATGAAACCATGGTTAAGGAAATGCTTCTGAGATTTAGAGATTCATGTAGTCTCCAGATCTCTAGATGGACTGAGGTTAAAGATGGGTTAGTCCGAGCAGCGAATGAAATGGTGACAAGTGGAAAGTTCTGGTGGCATGTGCAGATTTTAAAGGTTTTAAAAGATTTAAAATATCATAAAGTTGAAACTTTGGAGAAATTTTGAAATTTTTTAATGATAGAGCTGTTCACAGGAAAATGTCTGGGAGATTCATTTTTTATCAGAATATGACAGTATAATATGTTTTCAGAAACACTAGAAGATGACGGATGCAATGATGATAGTTAGAACCAGATCAGATCAAGTTGCTAAGAGTAGTAAAGGCTTTTAATCTGTGACTAGATTTTGGGGAGATTTTTTTTCTTCCAAAATTGATTGATTTTGCAAATCCGGCAGGAATAATGAATCAGAATTGCATGCTGATAGGAAAAGAGGGTACAGAGGATTAAATTTTAGGGAGGAACAAAGGACAAATTAATCAGATTTCCAATAGATGAGCAGATTTTATGCAAAAAAGGAAAAATTTATCAGATTTTGAAGATGCCCGAGAAGATCAGATTTTCAGAGAAGCAAGAAGAGTAAATGAGATTAGATTGCATAATGGACAGGAGTTGGTCAAGTACAAATTTTAGGGTTTCTTCTTCTTCTTTTTATTCTCTTCTCTTCTCAGTTGTAGGAGTTCTTGGTTCCTATTTTTTTTTGGTTCCAATTCTTGTGGTTGCTCTGTTGTGAGTAGACCCCTGAATGGTGAATATTGAATATCTTGTTGTAGAGCAAATTTCTCAGTCCTGTGTCTAAATTCTAGAAATTTCAAGCTTTGTATGAATTGAGATAGGCTCATTTTCAATAAGATACAGTGCAATTTCTATCCTACATGGTTATTGTCTCTTGGCTTTGTGTTCTATTCTTGTATGTTTTATTTGTAAGGCATTTAAAACATACTAGTTGTAAGGCAACTAATCTAATTGCCTATGAGTTTCTTTCAAGGAAAGGATTAAATCCTTATATGCAATTTCAGAGAGTAGACATATGTGTTAGGATTTTGATGATAGTAACATAGGATTGACAGGATAGTTTGTAAGGCATCCTATCCAGATTGCATGTAGTTTGTAAGGCATTCTACTATATTTCCTTGAGATATTCCTGTGGATTTATATTCAGACTCTTATGCCCAATGGAATAGGTACTGGTTGGCTATTTGTGATGCAGTTATCTTTCTATCATCAAGCACAAAATTTAATCATTACCAATTTCTTTTATATTTTTAAGTTCATGCATACTGTGAAGGGACTGTATCCTGGTGATATAGTTCAGATTGTTGATTCCTTGGAGAGAGAATCAAAGGTGAACCTTCCTTGAGTTGAACTCATAAAAAGAAGAAGGATTTACATCCTTATCCCATTATCTATGCTATCACATTTATAGTTTCTATTGTCAAGCTCTGTATCAGGAGATTCTCAGCTGTCTACAGAGTGATCTTTTGTTTAAATAATCTAAAACCTAGATAGCATAGCAGTGAAGACCTTATCTACTAATCAAAAACTTACTTGAAATATAGTAACCTATTTATAGGCAATACCCACCTGAGTCCTGTGGAGCTCGAAGCAGAAGGAGGATCTTATTTAATCCTCATCAATTAGGCTTTTCTTGCAAACTTGGAGCCCCTTTTAACTAAGAATCTAACCTATAATTTTGCCAAGTTTGACCGTACAAGAAAAATCCCTAACATAGGTGACACTTTTTTTGTAACTGACCTCATTTCTTTATTCTGTACAGGGCATATTATTTGGAATATATCATGCTAGTGCCATAGCTTGTGCTACGACTGTATAGGGAGGCCTCTTGTCATAATAATCATTGCTCATACTTGGAGTCAAACAATAACTAACTTAGGTTTTTAAAATGTTAGATTTCAAATTACCTACAAATTCAATTGTTTCTGATGTCAGTCGGTGTTCCCAATCATCAATGTTACCATCATCCTTATTTTCTTTACCAGCTATTGAGTGTCATATATATTAAGGAAGACCAGGTAAGAATGGATTTGTCAGTGTAATTTTTTAACCTTTTTTTCAAACTAGATAATATTATTTTATAATTAATAATAAAAGTATATGTTCATTGAAAACTTCAATTACTAATTCACAATTCATTTAACTTATACCACTTGTAGTCATAACTTACAATTGCATTTTGATTTAATTTCCTTTTTAATAAATTATTGTATTTTTACATTATCTTATATGGAACAATTCAGAAAAATGGTAATCACACATTAATTTATAAGAAATTGAATTTTTAATAAATGATTTTAATCTTTAATTTAAAAAGAAGAAATTTTAGCCTCTTTGATATTCAGTAATAAATGTCAATTTTATAAGAGATGAGGATAGGAAAAATGCGTGGGAAAAATATCCTAGGAATAGAATTGAACATGGGCATCATTATTAATGGATCATGGTATATATGAAAGATAATGATATTTCATTAATAAAAAATTTAAAATATAAAATTTTTCTGTCAATTACATTGCTTTGTTTTTCCAAATGCCATTATATGAATTAGTGAAACTTAAAAATAAAAGTCAAGTATTATTCTCTTTACATATAACTCTCATAGTGGAGTTGCCAAGATAAAGAAGAATGAAGGGTATTTAGTGCAATTAAGATGCAACATAGAAATGAATTGGGATTTTAAATCCTTTTATCAAAATATACTAAAGGAAATGAAATGAAATGAAGATAGAAAATAAACTTACTTATATTTTAAAAATCTAAGTAAGATATGTTGAGACATATCTATTGTTTTTTATTAAGTAAAACAAGTTTTATAGGGTGCCTGAAACCCACAGGTCTAGAACAGAAGAAAGAAACACAAACAAAAAAAACAAGAAGTAGACCATTGAGAGACTAGGGCTGAAAAACCATAGCTAGAGACAACCAAGGCACCACCCAGAATTTGAACAAAAGATAGGACTAATCCAAGAGTGGCGAAAGAGAAGCAACAACACTCGACCACCAAGCGGGGAATTAAGGTTGTAAGGTTTCTCCCTCAGTGCACTGGAGTCATTCCTTTTCAAGGATACTCTTCACATCTATGGAAAATTCATCTCCATTTTTCCATATCAGCTTAGCATCCTTAGTGACTGGCAAGTTGGCAAACCAGTCTGCCACCCCATTGGCTTCCCTATACGTATGGGAGATGAACATCTTATCAAAGGTGTTAAGAATGGCCCGAGTTTCAGCTATAATTTTGGCTATAGTCCAAGAGGGAGGGTGAGAGAGGTTGAGGCAATTGATGATGTTCATCAAATCACCTTGCAGATAGAGCCACTTAACCCCTTGATCTTTAGCAAGTTTGGTAACTTGAAGAGTCATGCATGATTCAGCATAGTGATTCATCTAAGCACCCAAGGGGAGACTGACAGCCACAGTGCCAATGCTGAAGTTGTTCTTGATTATTCCTCTACTGCTAGCTTGACCAGGGTTCCCTTTCACCATGCCATCAAAGTTGGCTTTGGTCCAACCAGTCAAAGGACTAGTCCACACATAATTCTATCTCTTTTCCTGAGTGGCAGCCCAGGACTTTCCTACAAGAAGGTTAGATCTACCACAATAGAAAAGATTCTCCTTAACAACATTAATGATTTTTTCAAAGATAACTTTAGAGGGAGAAGAAAAGTCATGAAAGATGTGATTATTGCACTCCTTCTAGATCCCCCCCCCAAAAATAAGGAAGAATCTAGGTACAGAATAACCTGAAGTCCTGATCAAACCTTTTGAAGAACCATTGGGAGAAGAGATCACTGAAAGATAGGGGAAAACACCATGAGAGATTCAGGACCTGAAAGAGGAGTTTCTAGATTTGACTAACAAAGGAGCAATGAATGAAAAGGTGATCCAATGATTCCTCTTGACATTTGTAGAGAACACATCTGTTTGTGAGCTGGAACCTACGCTTGATGAGATTATCCATAGTGAGGATACGGTTCTAGAGCAGGAGCCAGAAGAAGACATTGATTTTGGGCGTGAGACTAGGAATCCAAGCTTTGGCCCACAATGGATTCAAATCATGGATTTGGGTGGTCAATGGAAAATAGGTGGAAGCCACTATGTAATTCCCATCTAAAGAATCCTCCCAGATAATCTTGTCCTGCTTGGGAGAGAGAGTAACTATATTGAGAGCAGTCATCAAAGGAGATAGGTCCTAAGAGATCTAAGTGAGATCCACCCATTTGTCATCCCTTCTATAATTACAGATTTTAGTCCCATAGGTTTGAGAGAAAACATGTCTCCAAGTGTACAGAGTATCAAAATTTCTCAGACTGCCCATCTGAAGCTAGTTGTCATTCCAGAAATTGACAGAATGACCATTACCTATTTTCCACTTAGCCCTAGATTTAGCCAGCTCCTTGGTGACAAGGAGACCATTCCAAATAATAGAACCTTTGGGGGAATCCACCTCTTCAAAAAATCTATTGAGTGAGTTATGCGAGAGGTATTTTTCTTCAAAGTTGTCCCTCCACTCGCCGATGCTATTGAAAATTCTCTAGATCTATTTGGCTTGAAGGTCTTTGTGAAAAGGTCTCAATTTCCTTAAACCAAGGCCACTAGCAATTTTAGGTTAGCACACTTTTTTCCAGGCAATTAGGGGAATGCGCTTGTGGTCCTTAGCACTAGACCAAATGAATCTTCTCTGGATTCTTTCCATGGCTTCTACAACTTTAGCCGGGATAGGGAAAAGGCTGAGGGCATAGGTGGGAAGATTTTGTAAAGTAGACTTTACCATTTGGATCTTACCAGTGTGGCTAAGGATGACCTCTTTCCAACCAACAAGCTTCCTGTTAAATCTATCTATCAGTTTGTTCCAAAAGGCTTCTGGAGGTTTGACACCTAAGGAAAGCCCCAAGTAGGTAGAAGGTAAGGTATCAATGCTACATCCTAGAATATGAGCTATTTTCCTCTATCTAGCTTCAGGTGTGTTGATAAAGAAAAGATCACTTTTGTTCCAGTTGATAGTTTGGCCTATAGCCTTGGTATAATGGTTAAGAATGTCCTTCACCACTCTAGCTTCTCCCACTGAAGCCTCACCTCCAAGAATGGTATCATCCATGAATTTCTGGTGTGAAAAGACAATGTCACCGGAGGAGGGATTGATGCCTTTCAGGTCCCCAATCATTTTAGAGGCCTAGATAAGTCTCCCCAGGTACTCAACAAGAATGATGAAGAGAATGGGGGAGAGAGGGTCCCCTTTTCTTAGGCCCCTAGTTGGTTTGAAGAAGGCAGACAGGGAACCATTAATCATGACCACCAAGGAAGCAGTCGAGATGATTTGAAAGAGAAGCTTGCAGGAATGGGAGTTGAAACCAAAAGCTTCAGGAACTCTAATAAGAAACTACCAATCCACCTAGTCATAGGCCTTAGAGAGGTCAAGCTTGAGAATAAAGCCTTCCCTTTTTCCTTCTTCTAACGAATGAATAACTTCATGCACCATCATTATGGAATCCAAAATCTGTCTACCGAGCACAAAGCCAGATTGTTGCTACAAAATCAAGGAAGGGAGGACTCTGAGAATCCTGGAGGTGATAACCTTAGAGATGATCTTAAGGAAGGAATTGCATAGGTTTATGGGTCTAAATTTCTCAAAAGGATCTGCACCAGAGGTCTTGGTAATCAGCACCAAGAAGGTGGAATTGAGTTCTTTGAGGAGGTTCTTCGAGCCAAAAAATTCTTGCACAACTTGAACCACATCGTCTTTCACCACTTCCCAATAAAGGTGAAAGAAGAACATAGGGAGGCCAGCTAGTCTGGGGGCTTTGTCCCTTGGAAGAGATTCTAGAGCTTTCTTGACTTCAGTCATGTCGAGGATAGAGCATAAGTCTTTATTTTGATGGTCAGTGATGATTCTCAGAATATTATCAAGGATATAGATCTGGTCTTGTTCGGATATCCCCTGATCTTTAGAGAGGAGCTGAGAAAAGTAAGTGATTGCCTCATCAACAATATCCTTGTCCTCCTTAAGAGCTTGGTCTCCCTTCTTGATTCTACTTATCCTATTAGGAGTTCTGTGTCTCATAGTGGAGACATGGAAGAAGCGAGTATTTCGGTCCCCTTCCCTGAGCTAGATGGACCTCGATCTCTGCTACCAGAAAGTTTCCTCCTGCCCAATAATGTTATGGTAATCTGAAAGGATGGCTTTTTCTTTTTGCAATCTATCTTCATCATAGCCCTATTTCTGGATTTCGGCTTGAATGCAGTTAAGTTCATTGAGAGTCTTATCTTTAGAGGTAAAGATGCGACCAAATTCCTCTCTGTTCCAATTTTTGACATTACATTTGATATTCCTTAGCTTTTTTGCCACTCTAAACATGGTTGTGCCCTCAATGTCTATGTTCCACCACTCTTTGACTTTATTAAGAAAATTAGGATGGGAAACCCACATCTTTTCAAATCTGAAGGGAAAGTTCCTTTTCTTGTATTGTTAAACTAATAAATATATTTATTAAACTAAATATATTCAAATATGAAGGGAGACATATCTATTGTTAAACTAATATATATATTTCAATTAATAGTAAAAATAAATAATCATATTTATAGTTTAAATAAATTTTGGTTAACTAAATAATTATAGCAATTTTGAGAAGGAGAAGTGGTAGGCTCAAATAAAGTATGGATGGGAGAGAGAGAGAGAGAGAGAGAGAGAGAGAGATGTGTGTGTGTGTGTGTGTGGGTGAGGGTTAGGAAGGTAAAAATATTAGTATTACAAGGCATTGAAAGGGGGGAGGGGGTGAATCAGTAAAACCATAAATCTGAAAGTTTTATTGATTATCTTTCCAATTAAACAACATGAAAATGTGAATATTAAGTAACAATACAACACACAAAACTTTCACACATTGGAACACATAACACCAAGATTTTTATTTCATGGAAACCCTTGTTAGAGGGAGAAAACCACATGTGGGGATGATGCCCACAAGATTTTATGAGTGCACTTGGAAATCAGCCCTTTTAGGAGTGATTACAACAACCTTTCTGAGGTCTCTACTCAGTTAAAAGTACTCAAAGTCTAATTATGAACTACATCAGTCCTATTAAAGACTACCCTACTAAGGAATTTAAAAACTCTAGTTAAAGAGCTAACTTGTTAGAGGATTTTCACTTCAGATCAGTTAAGATCCTTCTCACCTTATTAGGAGTGATCTTGTTAAAGGATTTCTCTTTCCAATCTATTAGAATCAACAAGTAAAGAATGACCAAATATTGTGCTCAATGCATGACATATCCAATAAATTATAGATCAATTACGCTACTTTGAATACATTAGTGCCTTTGTACTATGTCCAACGGGCATCACATATCATCATAGTAACATCATAACTCTCTACAATGTTAATTTCTTAACCATTTATATACTTGTTCTAGGTTGGTGCTAGAACCCTAAAACATTTTCAAGTTGTCCCTCAAATCCAACTTATCATTATGAGTAAGTACACCAAAATCAAAATTAAACATCCTTGATGTCAACCTAAAATATTTAAAATCCAAAAATATGTTGGCCCGACACAAAAATTTAACAACAACATTAATCTAATCAACTGTGTCCACCGGTACACTGTTCCAACTACCAGTTTCACTTCAATCTTCAATAACTTTCAAAATACCCCAATATAATTGGTGCGATCATAGGAATAGATAGATATAACTTTGTAGATGTTAACTCTATGATCTAGGGGATAAAAATACATAAAAGGTATCCTTATATTATCTCTAGAAATGTGGAACCTCGAAGGTCAAGAGGTTGTTTTAACTACTTTCTTTTACCCAAAACTATGTCCGGCTAAGTTTTGAACTTGTAACCTCCCGTCCTCTTACCACCCGCAAAGACTGTTGGGCCACACATTACTTTTTATATTTTAAGGGTGAGCATTATTTATATAGTTTAAATTAAAGCCAAGTCCATTAAGAATGAGCAATTAGGGGTCAAAATTATGACCTCTGACATACCAAAAGTTATGATGGCCATTGTGCTATTAATAACACTTAGAACATATACAACCCACTTTTTGTGTAATAGATAACAAACCCAACAGATTTATTAAATAACAATGTTTGTTTTTAACAAACCCTAATGATGGATAATGCCAAAATCCATACACATAAGGAGAGGTTATAATGAGCCTTAATCTATTATAAAAGGGGAAATATATTTTAATAGTGGGTTTTAGTCTATTTTGGCATATTTTATGTATAAATAAGTGGGCTAGAGGCTTTGACATTCATTCAGGTGATAAGAAGAAGATTATGAATTTGGAGACTTTGTGATTGTTTTTATGTAGCAGAGAACTACCATTTTGATGTAGTTGAAGGGAATGATCTTTTAACAGTTGTAAAGTTCATTTTGGAGCTTAATCGGATCGATCCCCCTATTGGAGCAGGACCCAAAGACGTAGTCCACCAAGAAAAACTTTTTTATGAACTATGTTTTTTCTTCTCTTCTTCTACTCTCTTTCTTTCAATTCATTACCTTTTTCATATTGTATTTTCTTTGTTCATTTTAGCATTATATTATGTTAATTCACTTAAATTAAAGCTTTGAACTAACTTATGTTAAAAATTAAGCAGTCTTTCTGTAATAGTCCTAGATCCTAATCAAATCAAGTTTGGTATCAGAGCACTTGAGTGCCTAGTATTGTAGATTTGAGTTCTAATGAGAGCCCATATTCAGTGAGGTGAATGAAATATTGAGGAATATAATCTTGAGATCGGGAAATGAAGAACTATTTCAGTATAAAAAATGGAAGAAAAAGGTGGTGGAAATTTTTTTGAAGAAAAGAGTATTTAGAAAAATCTTCAAAATTTGGAAGCCATTGTAGAAGTTTTGGTACATGAGAGAGAAGAAAGGATGCGAAGACGTACAACTCATGAGGAAAAAGGGAAAATATTAGGAGGTGATCGCAAGCCTCCAAAAGCACCCTGAACTCTCTTTTCTCCTTTTTCTCCTTCTTCTACTCATTTCAAGTCTTTTGATTGTTTTAAGGGTGGACATAAGCCTAAAATTAAATTGAATGTAAAATTTGATTTACCAAAGTATTGTTGGAATTAAATGTTGAGAAATTAGATGAATGGATTTAACAAGTTGAAGTCTATTATAAAGTCCAAAATCTATTAGATGATGTTGATAGAATCCAATTAGATACTCTTCAGTTGGGAGGTACAACTCTTACCTGGTGGGAAAGTAGGACTCAGGTTGATACTTCACAATATGGTAGAATAAATTTAACTTGGTAAAAAAAATTTAATGATCTTAAGAAGTAATTTATATCCCTTAGGCCATATGCAAAAGTTAATGATGAACTGGAAAAGTTTTAGGCAAGGTAAATGTTAGTCTATCCAAGAGTACACCAATGAATTCATGAATAAGGATATTGCATTTAATATTCCATTTTACACCTAGGATAAATTTTTCAAGCACATAGGTGGTCTTCACTCTTACCTAAGACATTCCATTTTAGTCTTGAATCCTTATAATTTGGATGAATTATGTGTATAGAGAACACACTTAGATTCAAGGGGTAAGGGTACTTTCATTGATAAGTTTGATAAAAAGCCATATAAGTGTAAAGGTAAATCCAAAGACATAGGGAAGGGGAAAAAAAACTATAGTAAAGAAAGAGGATTAAAAACCCACATTCTCACATTGCAAGAAAGAGGGGCATCACAATTCCAGGTGCAGGAAGCTACACCCTGGAAAATGGCCAAACAAATATGGTGGAAACAAAGGAAGACAAAAAATTTCTACTATAGTTCAACATGATCTTGGATCTGACTCTAGAGATGAGACAAATATTGTTACCATTGCTATACAAGGTAAAGAAAAATGTATATCTCTTTCATCAAATAAAAGTTATTGTAATACAAGTGCAAGTACAAGTACAAGTAAAGAATATTCTCCTAAGAATGATAAAAAAAGGAATGAATTATTTCATATTTGGGTTGTTATCAAGCATACTAAGGTAGATACATTATTTTATATGGTTTCTCAAGTTAATTTGATGTCTAAAGAAGTTGTTAAAAATATTAAATTGACTGCAAGACCTCATTTGAAATAATACCCTCCTGGATGGGTTTTCAATGATGCATAATTACATGTAACTAAGCAATGTAAATTAAGATTTTCTATCATTGCAAACTTTATAGATGAGGTAGAAGTTGATGTAGTCCCTTTACATATTTGTGGTCTTGTACTTGGGAGTCCCCATTTGTATGATCAAAATGATATCTTCTATAGGGGGAGAAAAAGTATCATCTTTTGAAAGATAAGGTTGAATAAATTGCACGAGAACATAAGATAATTAAGACTAATCTTATAGTAGTCAATTTTGGTTAGATGAAAAGGTTAGTCAATTCTATTAAGAACTTTATGTTAATTCTTGTAAAAGCCAAAGAAGATAAAATATCTGAGGCATTCAAGGGATGTGATCCAAAACATAAATCTGAATTGGTCAACGTCATTTCTTCTTATGATGACTCATTTTAGGAACCCAAGAGATTACCTCCTAAGATAGAGATACAACATGAAATCTAATTATTGTAGGATGTGCCACTTCATAACATTGGCATGTATCATTTTTCATTTTTGCAAAATGAAGAAATAAAAAGGAGGTTCAAGAGTTGGTTGAGAAAGGAGTTATTCATCCTAGTACTTCTCCTTGTGGTTCTCCTATTGTGTTGGTTCCAAAGAAAGATGGGCCTTGGAGAATGTGAATTGATTATAGAGATATGAAAAAGATAATGGTAAAGAACATGCACCCTCTTCCTAGAATAGATGATTTACTTGATTAGTTAAAACATGCAATTTATTTCACTAAGTTAGACATGCATAATGGATATCATCAAATAAGAATTGCAGAAACTGATATTTGGAAAACTAATTTTAAGACAAAATAGGGACTTTATGAGTGGTGGGTCATGCCCTTTGGAATTTGTAATGCACTAGATACCTTTATGAGTATCATGAATGATGTATTTGATCCCTTTATTGATGATTTTGTCATAGTGTATTTATATGATATCCTTGTGTTCAGCAAGTCTTAGGATGATTATGTAATTCATGTAAAAGAGTCTTGGATGTATTGAGAAAATAATTTTTTTTTGTAAAGATGTCAAAATGAGAGTATCTAAGACATCCTTAGTGTACTTTAGATATGTCATAGGAGGTGGTCAAGTAAAACTAGACCTTGCGAAGGTCGAATGTATTATAAAATAGCCTAATCCAATTATAGTTATAGAAGTCAAGAGTTTCTTAGGTAGAGTCTACTACTAGAGGAAGTTCATTGAAAACTTATCATATATTGCATCACCATTGCATGCATTAACTAGCACGAAGGAAATATTTTAGTGGGGAGGTCCACAAAAAATACTTTTGACACTTTGAAGGAAAACTTGACCACCACATTAGTTCTTTCTTTACTAGATTTCATCCATTTGAGATCAAGACAAATGTGAGTGGGTTTTCCATGGGAGTTGTACTTATGCAAGGAGGTAAAATAGTTTTCTACCACTCTAAAAAAATTTCAGGAGAAGTAAGTAACTATCCCACTTATGCTAAGGAGCTTTATGATTTAGTTCAGTGTTAGAAAATAGAAACATTACATAATGGGCCAAGAAACTATAATCCACATTGATCACCATCCACTACATTATTTGAACTTACAATCAAAATTGCAACAAAGTAGGAACTTTAGGTAGATACATTTTTTGCAATAGTTTCACTCAATAATTAAGTATAAGAAAGGTGACCACAACAAAGTAGAATATATGCTCTCCAAGCCTCCTGTTATGAATGCTTTGGTAATCCTTAAGAATATTTCCATGGTTTATGAAAGTTTTGAAGAACAATATGCTAGTGATGAGAACATTAAGGATATCTATGCATCTTTAATGCAAGGTAAACATGTAAAAGATAAATATTACTATGTGTAGAATAACTTGTTGTACCACTTGCAAAAACTATGCATTTATAAAGATGAACAAGCATAGGTAATCGAAGAAGCACATACCTCTTTGATTCAGAGACATTTTAGGGCAAGTAAAACATTGTACAAATCAAATAAATATTGTTACTAGCCTTGTATGCAAGAAACTATCACTAAGTATATAAAAGGATGTGTAATATGTGCAACTAGAAAACCAAGTAATAGGAAATTGGGTTTGTACACACCATTACCTATACCATCTCATCCATGTGAATGTGTTTCTATGGAATTTGTGGGGGCTTTACCTATGTCCAAGAGGGGTCATGATTATTTGTATGTAGTAGTTGATCAATTCAACAAAATGTGTATTTTAATGCCTTGTAAGAAACATGTCACTGCTGAAATGATAGGTCATATGTACTTCCAATTTCTATGGGTTCATTTTGGGTTACCTACTTCTATTGTATAAAATTGATATTCTCAATTCTTAGGGTAATTTTGGTCATCCTTGGGGGGCCTCATGGACACCAAGCCGAAGAAAAGTACAACCTTCCATCAACAGACCAATGGATAGACAAAGGTAGTGAACAAGACAATTCTTCTTTTTCTTGGAGGTTACTACAGTAAACATCCTAAGTTGTGGGATGAAAGTATTCATTATGTGTAGCATTCTTACAACCATGTGGCACACTCCTCTATAAAGAGGTATCCTTTTGAGACTTTCTTTGGTTACTTTCCTAAGAGACCAATGGATTTTGATTTTGGGAAGGATGATGTTGAAGATGGATACTATGATGAAAAAAGGGCTTTAAATTTCAACCAGAAAGTCCAAGAAATATACCAGGCACTAGAAGCATAGTTGGAGAAGAGCCAAGAAAATTACAAGGCTCTCCATAATAAGCATTACATCAATCAAAATTTTTAGGTTAGAGATAGAATTTGGTTACACATCAACAAGGAAATAATGCAAGGTGAGGGAAGGAAGTTGAAGGCAATTAGATATGGTCCTTTTGAGATCTTAGAGAAGATCAATACCAATGCCTTGTGCCTTAATTTTCCTCCTTATATGAAAATCTAATCAGTTGTAAAAATAGAGAATTTGAATTTGTATGAGCCTCCAATGATACTGGATGAAGAGGACACTATTAAAATTCCTTATGTTGATGAACTAGAACCTAAGTACATGAATGTGTTGTAGGATGATGTCATTCTAGACATAAATGACAGATCCTCAAAAAGAGGTTGCATTGAATACCTTAAAGTGGGATGTAAAGGGATGCACCCCAGTAAATAAAGATGGAAGGAGATTGGAAAAGTGAGGGAAATATACCCTCACCTAATTTCTAAGTAATTGAACTTTTAGATGTCCAAAATAGTTTTAGTGGGGAGGTCTGAGCCAAGGGATAAAAATACATAAAAATTATCCTCAAATTTTCTCCAAAAATGTGGCACCCTGGAGGTCAAGATGTTATTCTAACTACTTTCTTTTACCAAAAATGTGTGGCTAAGTTTTGAACTTGTAACCTCTTGTCTTCTTACAACCTACAAAGACCCCTGGGCCACACATTGCTTTTTCTATTTTAAGGGTGAGAATTATTTATACAGTTTAAATTAAAACCAAGTCTATTGAGAATGAGAGGTCGGGGGTCGAACCTATGACCTCTAACATACCAAAATTTATGATGGCCATTGTGCTATTAATAACACTTAGAACATATAACACCCACATTTTGTGTAATAGATAACAAACCTACCAGATTTGTTAAATAAGGGATGTTTGTTTTTAACAACCCCTAATGATAGATAATGCCAAAATCCATACACACAATAATAGGTTATAACAAAGCTAAATCAATTGTAAAAGTGAAATTATATTGTTATAGTGGGTTTTAGTCCATTTTTATGTATAAATAAGGGGGGGGGGGGAGGTAGAGGCTTTGGCATTCATTCAATTGTTGAGAAGAAGATTATGAATTTGGAGAATTTTTTATTATTCCAATGCAGTAGAGAAGTGTCATTCTGATGTACTTGAAGGGAATGATATTTTAACACTTGTAAAGTTGATTTCATAGCTTAATCAGATCAGCCCCCTATTGGAGTAGGACCGAGAGACGTAGTCCACTAGGAAGAACTCGGTTATAAACTATTTTTGTCTTCTCTTCTTCTACTCTCTTTCTTTCAGTTCATTACCTTTTGCATACTTTATTTTCTTTGTTTATTTAAGTATTATATTATGTTAATTTTCTCAAATTAAAGATTTTAATCATATCACTCTATGACCGCACACCTAAACTAGACCATTTTATCTAGAAATAATTCACTATTTCTTTCTTTCTACACTATCACCGATTGACTGTATACTTTGGCATTCTTTAATCCGATCCTTCAGTACCATTGGTAAATATTTTTTCTTGACATAAAAAAACATGTTGCCAGCAATGACAACATCACAACTGACTCATGTGACCAAAACACATATGAACTTCATCAAATGCAAACAATCTCCTCCTTTGGCATTGATGGAAACACTTAGAATTTTTTTGAAGTGCTAAGTCCCCCTTACACTATTCCTATTCACTCTTTATGTTATACATAATTTTTATAACTACTACGACTCCCCCTTTGACAAAAATGATAAAGATAAAAGAAAACATTTTATTGATCAAGAGTAGCATATTACAATTTACAATCTACCAATTCAAATTTTATGGAAGTTAACCTTCAACATTTTCCAATCACTGATCCATGACTTGTTCAATTTCTCCATTATGTGTATCAATCAACAATTCAAAAAGTTAATTCCTCTAATTCTTCAACTGCATTTAGTAGATGGGATGCCAAGGCTAACTCATCCTCTTCCAAACTATTCTATATAATGTCCATCTTAGGTAAAAAAATGGTTTGAAGCTCCATTAGATTACCAATTCTCTTGTTCTTTTCATCTCTATATATCTTCAACTTTTGATGAATCTTTCCTACCTCAATTTCAAAATTTGTAGCAAACATATGAAGGGGATCAAAAAATTTTGATAAGGCATTTAGTTCCAATTGAACTTCACCCTTCTTCTCAAAATCTTGCATAAAATAAGAAAAGTCACAAATAGTTTTTAGTGTCTTACGTCCTTCATGTAATGCTTTCTTAATCTGGTTCACAACCAATGTAAGAGTGTTTCTATCTTGAGAAATAGACTACAATAATTTAGCATATCTTTTCTTTTCATAATCATTTTCCATTCTCTTGACTACTACATCTTCAAGATTCTTAATCTCTTCTTTAGTAGTAGTAATGAGTTTTCCCAAATTCTCAATTAGAGGAGCCTGTTAATATGATTTAGAACAACAAAGAGAGGGGGTGAATCAGTTGTTCTCAGGTCAAGATGTATAAAACAAACTTAAAAAACATTTCCTTAAATCAGATCTAACAACCAAAACCAAATTGGTCATCATTGATTCAATAATAGAAACATATAACATTGCATTCCACTACTGAGCTATATCTAACTTGTAAAACATGAAAATTTCTAAACCAAAACATTCACACAAGCATTGACACTAGGATTTATAGTGGAAACCAAATCTGGGAAAAACCACTTTGTAACATGCTACTATTATTTTCACTCTTTTGAAGTGAGCTCAGTTAAAAGCCAACCCTGTCAAAGGTTACAATACACACTGTTAGGTGTGACCCGGTTAAAGGATTTCAATCACCATGTTAGAAGTGAGCCTTGTTATAGGACTTACATACATTCCATTAGAATGCAACCTTGTTCAAAGGATTTAAACATATGACTGTTAGGTCAACCTCTGTTAAAAGGATTTTGACTATTACAATGGTTAGAAAGTAGCAACAGTATTGATCTAAAAAACATACAACTCACTTTGCAAATATCATACCCAATTTTTTACACAAATGCTAGTTTACTGACTTTGAAACTTTTCCATCTCCATCTCTGATCTGCTTGAAACTTTTCTTCAAGCAATCACCACACTTCTCCTTCAACCTTTTCTACTTATACAGTCAATAACATCTACTGATCTTCCAACATCCTCTCTTCACCCATGCACACACATACCTAATGCTTAGGTTCCCTTAATACTTCCTTAATTAGGTTAACTCATCTTTTTCCACTCAATCTCCTTCATAGATCTTAGAATTAGGTTAGATTCATTGAATCTACTCACTTTATGTTCTTTGACTCCTTTTCTAGAAACATCTCAAATCTCTTAAAGATTTACAATAAAACATTTTTCAATGCATTAAATGCATTCAAACAATTAATAAATAAAGTCAACACATTTTACATAATCCAAGAATTCAATAATGTTGGCTCCAAATCTGAATTCTCTTCAAATATAAAAATACTGATGCTTGGTCAATACTATGATCAACTACTTGGTCTTCATGTAGAAAGCTCAGTCATTACTAAAAATGTTTCCTCGGCTTAAACTGTCTTACTCGACAATTAACTGATGTTCGGTCGACACTAGAATTTTTCTCGGCATATAGTGACTCGGTCGACACTAACATCACTCAGCTTGAACATGATTTCTCTATTTTTGCTCAGTCAAGCCTACCAGTTTAGTCTTTAATTTTACTAAGATAAATAATACATCGTCTCATCATTGTACAACATAGTCAAGTACACTTTATAGTATCAAGATAACTCAACCTTTCCTTAGGTGCTATTGTTACCAACCTTGCCTATCCCCTTAATAACACTCAAATAGATATAGTAATTTCCTAAGTAGCAACAATCTTATCAGTTAAGATTTGACATCAATGACAACACAACAATTGCTTCAATTGCAGTTTCCAATAATCTCCCTCTTTGGCATTAATGGCAACACCATATGATATCACCTGAATAACACATGGATTACCAACCAATCCAAAACTTGTCTGTCCATCATAATTTTTTTTAAAATATCCTTAGCTCATTCTGATTCAAAATCTATAAGCCTCACTTCTGTAACCATCAGAAATATCCATATCTCCCTCTATCCCGATCCTTCATTTCAGTGTCATGTGTTATTATATCATCTCAATTCATTTCCCTCTTTGACAAAAATGCCAAAGCAGAAACTAAAACATACATCCATCAGATGTAGATATTATTTGTGCACCTTAGTGTTTCTCCCTCTGTCATCTTACTTATGAATGATTCCTCTTCTTTGCTCTTCTTTACAACTCTAGGCCAGTCCTAAAGTGTAACAATCTTCTGCATCAATCTGTCAAATATTCTACTGTAGCATATTTGATGCAGTGCTCCTAGCTTAACTAAGTAGCCTCAGTTAGGGGAAGGACCCCTAGTTGACTTCTCAAATACTCATGTGCTTCTTTAGTTAAAGCTTTAGTGAATATGTCTGCTAATTGTTCCTTTGTATTCACATATTCCATTCGGACTTCTTTGTCTTGTACCAATTCTCTCAAGTAGTGATACTTGATTGCTATGTGCTTGGTCTTAGTATGCATCACTGGATTCTTAGAAATGTTGATAGCACTTGTGTTGTCATAGAAAATAACAATAGGTTCAATGATTTCTTCTTTCATGCCTACCAACAATTGTTTTATCCATACCAAATTTGAATAATTTACTACAATAGCAACATACTCGGCTTCAATAGTAGATTGGGAAATGGAATTTTGTTTCTTTCTCATCCAGGAGACCAATCTTTGTCCAAGAAAGAAATCTCCACCACTAGTACTCTTTCTGTCATCTACATTTCCTGCCCAATCAGCATCTGTATATACTCTTAGTTCAAATCTTTCATCCTTCTTGTAATATAGCCCATAGTTAGCAGTCCCTTTCAAGTATCTCATAATTCTTTTTACTGCCATCATGTGTGTTTCCTTAGGATTGGCAGAGAATCTTGCCACAATCCAAACAACTAGTGCAATATCTGGTCTACTATGTACAACATATTGTAATTTTCCAATCATGGATTTGTACAAAGTCTGGTTCACTTCTAGAGCATCATCATTCTTAGATAAATTTTGTCCAGTATCTGTTAGAATAGGAAATACTAAGAGGGGGGTGAATCATTATTTCACAAACTTTTACTTTTTTCCACTTATGGATATAACAGATTACTTTAATGCATACAAAGCATAAGAAACTAAATAGCATACATAACAGTAAATGTAAAGAACTCATAACACATGATATGTTCTTGAGGAAACCCTGGCCAAGGGAAAACCCCGATGGGGATGGTACCCACAAAGATGCACTAATCAAAAGATATTCGGTTAAGGATGTTGACCCTGTTAGGAGCCTGTTACAATCATATAGTGTATCAGTCCTGGTTAAGGGACTATAGGCCTTGTTAGAAGTCTCAACCCTGTTAGGAGTTATAGATACAAAACTTGATTACCAGATGAGCTCACTGCCCAAACAAGTAATACAAATGTTTACTGATTACAATATGGTACTGCTTAAAAATTCGCATCAACAACTTTCACTGCTATCACAGTTTACATATATTACATGTTACATTTCAAGTATGTTCGGTGCATCTTTATTTATACAAGATAGAAAACATAATATCTTT
Source organism: Chamaecyparis obtusa (assembly GCA_027943335.1). Classification (NCBI taxonomy): domain Eukaryota; kingdom Viridiplantae; phylum Streptophyta; class Pinopsida; order Cupressales; family Cupressaceae; genus Chamaecyparis; species Chamaecyparis obtusa. Next base: position 285,373 of record BSBK01004348.1, read on the forward strand.
CTCTTGTCAGCTTTCATATCTTTATCCAAGAGTAAACATCTAGGATGTCATCTCTTTATAATATTAAGTCATTATTTTGACAAGAAAAATAATCCCTTAATTCATTTACTAGTTTTTGTCTTCAAAACTGCACTGTCGACTGTACTCTGTCATCGGTAAAATAGTCATAACTTTGTCTGTACTATCCCTACTCTTTTGCATAGAGAGATGGGGTATCATTAGACATCATAGATTCTATGTTCAACTACGCAAACTCTGATCATGCTCCAGTGAATGTCGCCAAAACAAACTGTATTGGGTGCTCTGTCAAAATCATTGTTTCATAGTTAGACAATTTTAGTCTGCGATCTTCCATACTTACTTTCTAGCTTATGCACTCTTCATAGGGAACATATGTTTCCATAATTACAACATCTATGTACATACCTCAGCCAAATTTCCAACAATCTCCCCCTTTGTCATTGGTGGCAACATATGAGAAAATTGGCTAAGTGTACAAGTCAAAATCTCAAAATTTGTATCAAAATTGTGGCCATAGTATAAAATAAGTATACTATCCTTATATCTCCTCAAAATATACACATAATCTATAACACTTCATAATACTCCATAGAACTCCCCCTATGAGTATCCTTCCTTATCATATATAGAGACAATTTTCTAAGTATCTCTCCCCCTTTGACAACAATGAAAAAATAAAGGGTGGAAAGGGATATACAAAATTGTGTCAAAAATTTTACCTTACTATCTTATTGCAAAGCCAATAGGCTTGCAACACAATCTACAAAATCTATCTTCCAAGTCTCAAAATATTTCTCCCATGCTTCTTTATTGATTCTGCTACATTGAGTAGAGTACTCAATCCGTATGCTACAATCTAACAAGCTTGGAGGGACTCAAAATTGAATTTCTGAAATGTTGTCTTAGTAGTAAGACATTCATCTAGCTGCTCTTCTATTATAGTCAACTTGATTGAGACATGCTCTCTCAAGATGTTTATTCTGATAATTTTCTTGTTCTTCTCATCATTCAAAGTCCTTATTTCATCACATAATTTTCTGATCTTATTCTCAACTATTCTGATCTTTATGTTTAGGCTGGCCAAAGAGTTTGTCTCTACTAAAATTTCATCTTACTTCTCTTTTATCTTCTTTTCATCCTCAATTAAAATATTTTCAGATTTTGTACACTGAATGTACAAACACTTTCCAGTCTCAAGATGTTTCCTTAAGTCCTTAATGTGTCTATCAAGGCTTTCAATGTCATTTTTGATATTCTGACTTATGTTCTGCAACATCTCAGCTTCATAAGCTACCTAAGCGTTAACCTTAGCAATATCAATTAAATTAGTGAACTCAACATCAAAAGATTTAATTACTATCTTTTCTCTTTCAAGTGGATTTGAATCAAAGACTTTTGTAGATATGACACTTTGTAGCTTCTCAGTCAAGTCTTTTAGACTACCCTCCAAATTCTTAACTTTCTTGTTCTTTCCAATAATTTTGTTTAAAGAAGTGATCAACTTTATTTGATCATTGTCATCAACTTCTTTGCTCAAATCTTCAATCAATGTTTCTATTCATTTCTCCTTTCCAGTCTTAGGAGTAAGACTGATGTCTTCTTGTGGTTCAATAGGTGTATGGGCCTTTGTTTCCATTTTCACTTCAGTATGTGTAGTCTCTATTACAATAGTCTTTTCTTGCTCTCCCAAAACCAAATTGTTAACAATGTTATCCAAACTATTGAGTACTGCATCATCTGAACCTAAAGTAACTTTAGTTCCTTCAATATCCATATATTCTATGCCAATGTTTATGGAAGAAGAGGGAATATCTTCAACTTTAACTACTTCTATTGCTACCTCTACTTAATCTGAACTCTATTTCTCTGTTGGTTCTACAACTGCTTTATCTTTGCTATCTTTTCATGCTACCAAGTTTGCTAGCACTTGCACAACTACCTATTCAGTTTAGTCTTTACTTGCTCATACTGTCCTCCCATTATTTGTATAATTCTTCTTTTAGTTCTTAATAGGGTTTCAAGTGGCTTGAGGATCTAGTTAAGATGGTCATCATCTCTTATCTCACAGAATTGTCTAATCACATTTTCTCTTATTTTGGTATCTTCTCCTTGTGCTCTCATCTTTCTTCTCACAAGTTTGTTGTACAAATCTTCTGGTATCTTTCCATGAATAGTATCAAATTTCTTGTTTGACAAAATCATATGTAACCATTGCATTCTCAAGATTCAATCTGTCAAAGGATCCATATAAATCATAGTATTTGTTCATTTTGGTAAAGTCTCCATGCTGCATTATATCTTCATTAACTCTTTCTATCCTTGGTTTCCATGATTTCTTCTTTGTTGTCACTTCATCATCTTTTATCTCTGCAACTCTTCTAGGTACTGGTGGAACAATTGTTTTCTATCTTTTACCTGGTCCTGAAGCACTTGCCTTCATTCTTTTTCTCGGTGCTAAAGAAAAGGGTTCCTTCTTAGGTTCTTCAAACTTTACCTTTACTTGAATAGGTTCTGCACTTGATGCCAAAGGTGGGACTGATAGTATCTCACTTTGCCTTAATGCTTCTATAGTCTTCTTTGCAATATCAAATTCCTGCTCACTCATACCTGATTCTTTTAGAATTTTCTTTATTGTAGACTCCACTCTCTTCTTTGATTGTTTCTCTTCCTTAAGTGTCTTTGCTGAACCAAAGTTTTCATCATAAGTTCCAAATCTATTGCTATGAGCATCAACTTTACTTTTCAACAATCTACTAACATAACCTTCTGTTTGAACTTCAGAGATTTCATAGCCAAGAGGGTCTATGAATTCATGTCTAGGTTCTACTGCCTCAATGTAAGTGAAATCAGTATCAACCATAAAACATATATCATCTTTGTATTTCTCAACTAGGGATGGAGGAATTCTTGATCTATTTCCCAGAATGTTCTGAAAATTTTTCAACAATAACTTTACACTGTAATTAACCTTCTCAATAAGATGTTTCATGTAAACTTTATTGATTCTTGCCATAGTATTCTCACCATCATTCCATTCAATAGTGTAAGGAAATATTCTTAGCAAGTGGAAGAACATGTAAGTAACCAATGAGGAAAATCTAAAGTGAGTGTATTTAGCTTTCTTTATCTTTTCCAAATTCTCAAACAACTGTATTCTCAGAATTTCACACATATCCATAGGCTTCTTCTCCACACACATCAAATAAGAAATGTGTACCATACTTGCTAGCATATCATCTTCTCTAGAGCTTCCATAGAACTTTGTTGTCAAAATCTTACACAAGTATTTTACATCATTTTGATTAATCTTACTAATGACTATACCTCTGCCATTGTATACTGAACCAGTGTTTTCAATCACAATCTTTCTCATGTTTTTCTCATTCGGTGGAATTGCACCAACTTTTGATAATCCAGTCACATCATGAATTAGGTCTACAGTTATGTCTATAACTCTTTCTTCTAACCAAAATTTACCATTATGTATCCTACTCAAAATGATCTTAGTACACTCCTCATCATCAAATTCATATTTCATAGAGTACTCCATGATTTCATTGTTTTCTAGATGTTCATAACCTTGTTTCACTAACATATCTGAGTTGTAAAATTTCTTATATTCACCATTAAAATTACTCTCCCTTAGGGTTTCATACTTGCATCCAAGATAACTTTTAACATTCTCTAAATGAAGAACTCCATCTAGTACGGATGATAAGGCTAAACTAGTATCTCTTTCTGAGGGTTCAACTGGATCTTTCTTATTTCTAGGTCTATTCTTATCCTTAATGTTTTGAATCAATGACACATCCATGATTATATCTAATTACTTAAGCTGATTCAAGATCGTAGTCAGATAAATACCTTAAATTCACAAAATTAGGGCTTTCGCTAGATCGGTGCTTCAAACTTTTGCAAATTGCTTCCAAACTTCTTTCTTCACTTCCAAATCACTTCTAATTGCTTGATAATCATAATAACTTTGATTTCAATCTTTTAACACTTAGCATTTACTCAATCTGACATCGCATTCAATTATTTTGCCACCGAAATGCCAAAAAGTTGATTCTGTAGACCTGCAACCATAAATCTTCTTGTGACCTCACAAAACACAATATTTATTTTTGCGCACTTGACCATAGCATCAGTATAACATAAAAAACCTTCATCTAACTACACAAAACTTAACTCATTCAAAATCTAACTCTATACTAATTCTAAGTTCCTAAACTATATAAATTTACATAATTTAAGTGCTTAAAGAAGGGTTAGGTAAAGACCCATTCTTACCTTCAGATACATTACCTTCCTAATGACCTTCAATGCTGAATATACCTCCTTGATCTATGCCTTTAACAAATTTTACTTCATCTTCATTGCTACAACAACCTTTCTCTTTGTTTCCTACATTTTCATTCCTTCTTGCATAGTTTCTAGGGTTAGGGTTATGATGATAACCTCCATTGTTCATTCTGCAAAATCTTGTTGTGTGTCCAATCTTGTTACATATTTGACAAGTGATTGTATTGGTTCCATATCTATGTATTTTTTGATTGATTTGTGTCCTGCAATTTCTAGCAATATGTCCAATTTTGTTGCATCTAAAACATACTATTCCATTTCCTCTTTTCATGTCTTTAGTTGATCTCTGATTTGCATTGTTAGTATTTCTAGGCATTCTTCTATTGTAATTATTCTCAATAACTTTAGATCTTCTACATTCAATAGCTCTATGTCCAAAGCCATGACAAATATAACAATAACCATTTAGAGGTTTGAATTGTTTACCTGTACAATCTCTCTTCATATGATCAATAGTATTACAAGTAAAACATCTACCTTTGAATTCTCTTTGCATACCTTTGGATGATTCTTCTTTCTTCGATGGTTCTTCTTGCTTTGGTGATTCTTCTTGCTTCGGTGATTCTTCTTGCTTAGGTGCATCTTCAGATTTGTTCTCATCTAACTTCTTTTCTTCACTGCTTTGACATTCATTCAGATCTGGTTTCTTGCTTTCACTAACTATCTTCAATATGTTAAATCCAAGACTAGTTTTGTCATAAAATAGTTTTCCATAAGATACTTGCTTATCAATCTTTTCACTGTTTGAATATAACCTCTCAAGTTATTGTTTGGATTGAGTCACCTTTCACAATTTTGTTGTATTTCTCAAGTTCATCATACTGCAGTTTGACTTTATCAAATTCAGATGTTACCTTGCCAAGTTTAGATTTCAGATCTTCATTTTCATTCTTTAAAATTTCATTCTCAGATCTCAAATTGTCATTTCCATCTTTCAAGCTAAGCTTCAGATTCGCTATCTTCAATTCATGTTTAAGGATTACATTTTCTTTTTCTAAGTCTTCACAATCTTCAACAAGAATTTCAGATTCCTTCTCAGATTTTAGATCTTCTATCTTACCTTTCAATTTGTCAATAATATTCTTTTCATCATCATACTTTCTTTTCAAAGTGTTTCTTTCATCCGTAAGCATATCAATTTTCTCAAGAGCTTCTTCAAGATTCTTCTATAATTGATCCATATCCATAGAGATCTTACTCAAGCTGCTAGGCTTTTCTTGAATGTTTCTTCTCTGAGTAACTATGCTCTGATACCAATTGTTAAAAATAGGAAATACTGAGAAGAGGGGTTGAATCAGTATTTCACAAACTTTTACTTTTGCCCACTTATGGATATAACAGATTACTTCAATGCATACAAAGCATAAGAAACTAAATAGCATACATAAAAGTAAATGTAAAGAACTCATAACACATGATATGTTCTTGAGGAAAACCTAGCCAAGGGAAAAACCTGGTGGGGATGGTACCCACAAAGATCCACTAATCAAAAGATATCTGGTTAAGGATGTTGACCCTGTTAGGAGCCTGTTACAATCATATAGTGTATCAGTCCTGGTTAAGGGACTATAGACCTTGTTAGAAGCCTCAACCCTATTAGGATTTGTAGATACAAAACTTGATTACCAGATGAGCTCACTACCCAAATAAGTAATACAAATGTTTACTGATTACAATATGGTACTACTTACAACCTCACATCAACAACTTTCACTACCATCACAATTTACATATATTACGTGTTACATTTCAAGTATGTTTGGTACATCTTTATTTATACAAGATACAAAACATAATATCTTTATTTTGTCAGCTTGCATATATTTATCCAAGAGTAAACATCTAGGATGTCATCTCTTTATAATATTAAGTCATTATTTTGACAAGAAAAATAATCCCTTAATTCATTTACTAGTTCTATCTTCAAAACTGCACTGTCTGTTGTACTCTGTCATCGGTAAAATAGTCATAACTTTGTCTGTACTATCCATAATCTTTTGCATAGAGAGATGGGGTATCCTTAGATATCATAGAGTCTATGTTTAATTGCGCAAACTTTGATCATGCTCTAGTGAACATCGCCAAAACAAACTGTATCGGGTGCTCTGTCAAAATCATTGTTTCATACTTAGACAATTTTAGTCTGCGATCTTCCATACTTACTTTCTAGCTTATGCACTCTTCATAGGGAACATATGTTGCCATAATGAAAACATCTATGTACATACCTCAGCCAAATTGCCAACAGTATCAATAGGAGTACTTACTGGTCTAGAATCTTCCATCCCAAAAGTTTTTAGTATTTCATTAACATACTTAGATTGTGTAATGAAAATTCCTTTCTTTATCTGATATACTTGTAAACCAAAAAAGAATTTGATCTCACCAAAAATGCTCATTTCACATTCAATGTGCATTTCATTTGAAAATATTTTACACAAAGCATCTTGTCCACCAAAAATAATATCATCCACAAAATGTTTTGCCAACAAGATACCTTTACCTTCTTCATCTTTCATGTACAGATTGCTTGTGTCATTTGTTCTTGAAAATCCAATCTATATCAAGTAGTTATGAAATCTCTCATGCCATGCTCTATGAGCTTGTTTTAATCCATATAGTGCTTTGTTCAGTTTACATTCCATGTGTCTTCTATTTGGATCAATAAAACCTTCTAGCTATTCTATGTAAACTTCTTCTTCTAGTATACCATTTAAGAATGCAGACTTGACATCCATTTGATAAATCTTGAAATATTTATAAGTAGCATATGCAAGAAGAGTTCTTACTCCTTTCAATCTAGCTATAGGGGTAAATGTCTCCCCATAATCTTTTCTTTCTTCTTGTGCATAGCCTTTGCATACTAGCCTAGCTTTGTTCCTAGTTATTTCACCTTTTTCATTCAATTTATTCAGGAACACCCACTTTGTTCCTATAACATTTTTTTTTCAAGTCTTGGCACTAGAGTCCAAATATCATTCTTCTCTATCTTGTCTATTTATTCATTCATTGCTTATATCTAGTCTTCATTGTCTAATGCCTCTCTAGTTGACTTAGGTTCAAATTCACATAGTAAACATGTTGGATCCATTATTTTACTTCTAGTCAAAATTCTAGTATGTTTGTCTCCAATTATCTATTCAGGCTTGTGATGTCTTCTTACATATTTTGTCAAAATAGGTTCAGCTCTTCTCTCCTTTATTTCATTAGGTTCCTCAACAATATTTTCACATTCAACTTTGGAATGCTCAACAACCTCTTCCTGATACTCGACAGCATTATCTTGTTGCTCGACATGTTCTTGTTCTCTTTTGGTACTGTTTCCCTAATGCCCGACAACCTCTTCCTGTCACTCAACATTGCTTACTCGAGACTCGGCATCAGGTGCAAGTTTGTTACTTGCCTCTTTTTCTTCTTCAATATACACAAAAGATCTATAATCTTCTAGTTCTCTTTTTCTATCAACTTCATTTCTTTCTTCATACTCATCAACTTTTACATTCACACTTTCCATAATTTTGTTAGTGTTAGAGTTCAAACACTTATAAGCTTTAATTTTTGTGGAATACCCTAGGAATATGCCTTCATCACTTTTAGCATCAAAATTTCCATTTTGATTGTCTTTTAATATGTAGTACTTGCTTCCAAAGATTCTAAAGTATTTAACACTTGGTGCATGCCCATACCATAATTCATAGGGTGTCAAATTTGTACCTTTCTTGATCTGTACCCGGTTAAGAGTGTAGACAGTTGTACGTATAGCTTCTTTCCAATATTTTTGTGCCACATTATTTTCAATCAAAAATGTCCTTGCACAATCCAAGATAGATCTATTTCTTCTCTCTACTATACCATTCTGTGGAGGTGTTCTAGGTGCAAACATCTATCTTTTGATTCCTCTTTCATTGCAAAATAGATTGAATTTATTTGATGTAAATTCTCCACCTCGGTTAGATCTAAGACATTTCAGTTTCCTGCCTATCTCCTTCTCAACCTTAGCCAAATACCACTTAAAGAATTGAAAAGCATCAGATTTTTCTTTTAGAAACATTACATGCATCATCTTGGTATGATCATGACGCAGGAGCATCCTAGGTGTAAGAGCAATCTTGCATCACCCAAAAATATTTCTTTTTTTGTATTCAATAAGGGCTATCTTGTGCGGAGTTGCTATTTATGGAAACTTTCTATTTTTAGTAAGTTGGTCTTACGATCTCAGAATGTTCTAATTTTACATATGGAGGTTCATCTCAGTCATATCAGCCTGCCAGCAAGGTTTCATGGCTAGCTCAGGTCTAGTTTTGAAGATATTGAAGATTTTCAGTATTAGCAGTAGGGTACAAAAACTTCAAACTCAATTTTGAAGGCTTTAGAAGCCCCGGATGAGGTTGAAAATTTGGGTGACAAGCGCTATGCGCTGGTCAAGCCTGTAGAGCGCTTCGTGGCATTTCCAGAATGGGGTTATAATAGCCAATCAGGTCAACGGGTGATGACTTATGGTCTTCGAAAGTTGGGTCACTTGAAATGGCAGAAAATAATTTTTCTTAAAAATTTCTGTTTGGGTTTCAAAACTCATTTTGAGCAGACTTTGATGTAATAAATTGTAAAATAAAATAATTCTAAGTTTGGTCGGCCCTAAGGGCTAAATTTCTAGAACCTTCTTGGGCGGTGGAAATTGCCTATATAAAGAAGACCCGTAGTGTTGTCTAGGGTAGTTCTGGGTAGTAGATCTGGGTATTGATTTGAGGCTTTGTCCTACAGAATATTGTAAGGGAATGCCCATGTGGCTTTGCATATTGTAATTCTGAAAATTTGTAATTCCACATTTGTGGAGATAATAAGAAGCCAATTTTCTATTCTTGCATATTATTGTTGTTGTTTCTCTATTTCTATTATGTGTTTGTGGTATTAAGGGGAGCACCCTTCATCAAGTGGTATTAGAGCAGGAGTTCTTGAGTGTGTAAACAGATCGCCGACTGTGAGGCAGTTTGCACCAGGACCGTGGTTAGGGTTTCAGCGTGCATCGTGAAAATGTCTCCACGAAGAGAACGTGGCAGAAGAGCTGGTACTGTGACACCTGAGGTTAGAGAGCTACAGAGACAAGCGTGAGCATTAAAAGAAGAGATTTGTAGAGGAATGAATCTTAATGTTAGAGACGAAAGCGAGGATGAAGCCGAAGAAGAATATCAAGAAGGAGAAGCTGAAATTGTGAACTAGGAGGAAGAAAGACTTTTTCGGGCGATTTCCAAGATTGGGAAAAGACCTAAGATTGAGGTTCTTATATTTTCTAGAAATCTTAACCCAGAAGAATTGATCGACTGGATCAATGAATGTGAGGAATATTTTGAGTACGAAGATGTTGAGGATCCTGATAGGGTCAAATTTGTGAAAGCCAGATTGAAAGGTCATGCGAAGATCTAGTGGCAAGAAATTCAATTGGAGCGAAATAGAAGAGGGAAAGATAAAATCACAAGATGGGATCGGATGGTGGATAAATTGAAGTGACAGGTCATTCTTGTTGATTATGAGCTTGACCTACTAAAGAAAATGCAAAGTTTGAAGCAAGCAAGAAGATCTGTTCAGGAGTATATAGAGGAGTTCTATCGACTCCTCATCAGAACAGGCCATGCAGAAGTTGATAAGGAGAAATTTGCCCGATACCTTAATGGGTTAAGGCCAAGCATTCAGGAGGAGTTGAATCTAGTTTGAATGAACAGTATTGAGGAGGCATACCAGTTTTCCCTAAAAGTAGAGGAAAAGCTGAACAAGAAGTTTGAGAGCAGACAAAATGGAAGAGGCCGTGGTGGAAGATCTGGTGGATGGTCATATGGTGGCCGAAATAAAGATCTGAAAAAGAAGGATGAGGCCAGTAGTAGTTAGAATTAGAGAGGAAATAATTCCAATCATTTTTAAGATCAGAGTAGTAGAGATCAGAGAGGAAGAGGAAGAGGACAAGGATCTGGAAGAGGAGGCTTCCGTGGAACATGTTTTCACTGTGGAGAAGAAGGTCATAGGGCATTTGAATGTCCTTAGCACCAAGGCAGAATAGACAGGAGAAATGAAGGCCAGGCCAGAGTTGCACATGTAGATGAAGATGCTAGATCATAAAATTCTGAAGATGCTGAAAGAGGAGAAACGCTAATTAATAGAAGAGTCTTGCTAAGTGGTGAGAATGAACCTGAACAAAGGAGGACCCTGTTTCGCACTAGATGCAAGTGTGAGGGTAAATGTTGTGATGTGATTATCGATAGTGGAAGTACTGATAATTTAGTGTTAGAAGAGATGGTGACAAAGTTAAAGCTCAAGAGACAGAAACACCCATATCCATATCGGATTGCCTGGGTGCAGGATGACCACAAGGTCATGGTCAGTGAACAGTGCTTGGTAAAGTTCAAGATCAGCGGGTACCAAGATGAGGTACTATGTGATATCATCTCTATGGATGCATGTCATATGTTGTTGGGTAGACCATGACAGTTTGACAGATGTGCTGTACACGATGGTCGTGTGAATACCTATTCCCTAACAAAGGATGGAGTGCGACATAAGCTAAAGCCATTGAAGGAGACCGAAGAAAAGGTATGTGGTAATGCAAGAATAACATTTGTTGATGGAAGAAAATTATTAGATGGTATGAGGCATAAGCATGTGTGTTTTTCTTTAATTCCAAAAGTTGGTAAAGAAGAAGTAGAGCATGTACCTGTAGACGTTGCAGATTTGTTGAATGAGTTTCAGGATATTGTATCTGATAATGTACCTGATGGTTTACCACTAGTAAGGAAGATTATTCATCAGATAGATTTGATTCCAGGGGCCAGTTTGCCAAACAAGGCAGCACACAGAATGACACCAGCAGAAAGTGAAGAGTTAAACAGACAAGTACATGAGTTATTATAGAAGGGGTTGATTTGAGAGAGTCTAAGCCCCTATGCTGTACCAGTGGTATTAGCACCAAAGAAGAATGGAGAGTGGAGGATGTGTACAGATTCTAGAGAAATAAACAAGATCACAATCAAGTATAGGTTTCCATTGCCACGAATGGATGATATTATGGATTGTTTGAGTGGAGCTGTGTATTTCTCAAAGATAGATCTGAAGAGTGGATATCACCAGATTCAGATCAAAGAAGGAGATGAATGGAAGACTACCTTCAAGACAAAGGAAGGACTGTATGAGTGGTTAGTCATGCCTTTTGGGCTAACCAATGCATCGAGCACTTTCATGCGGCTCATGAACGAGGTTCTGAAAGAATTTCTGGGTAAGTTTGTCATTGTTTACCTAGATGATATTTTGATTTTTAGCAAGACATTGGAGGAACATATGATGCATATTCATATGGTGTTTGAGAAGTTGAGAGATGAGAAATTGTTGATTAATTTGAAGAAGTGCAGTTTTGTGAAGAAAGAGTTAGTGTATTTGGGATTTGTAGTTTCAACAGAAGGTCTAAAAATGGACCCAGAGAAGGTACATGCTATCCTTGAATGGCCTACTCGAAGGAGTGCTACTGAGGTAAGATCTTTTCATGGTTTGGCTAGTTTTTACAGAAAGTTTATAAATTTTTTTAGCAATATTTATGGACCCTTGACTGAAACAATGAGAGGGGATAGAAAAGAGTTTAAGTGGACTAATGGGGTAGAAAAGAGTTTTCAATTGTTGAAACAAAAAGTTACAGAACAACCTGTTTTAGCACTTCCAAATTTTAATAAGGTGTTTCAAGTAGATTGTGATGCTAGTGGTATTGCAATAGGAGCTGTTATGAGCCAAGAAGGTAAACCTGTTGCTTATTTCAGTGAGAAGTTAAATGATGCCAAGAGAAAATATTCTATTTATGATCAGGAATTTTATGCTATAGTTCAAGCATTGAAAAATTGGAGGCACTATCTACTTCCTAAAGAGTTTTTTTTGTATACTGATCATCAAGCTTTGCAATATTTGAATAGTCAAGGAAAGTTGAATCAGAGGCATTTGAAATGGGTTGAGTTTTTGTAGAGTTATACATTTGTTTTGAAACACAGGAGTGGAAAGTCTAATAGGGTTGCAGATGCTCTTAGAAAAAGGCAACTATTACTGACAGAGATGTAGATTGAGGTGGTTGGGTTCAAGGAACTCAAGAATTTGTATCTAGAGGATCTCTATTTTGGTGAAGCTTGGAAAGCTTGTACAAAACCTGTTACTCTAGACAGGATGAAATGGCTAAATTTTATCATCCAAGATGATATGCTATTCAGAGGGAGTCAGTTGTGCATTCCACGAAGTTCTATGAGGGAGAATCTTATCAAGGAGAAGCATAGTGGAGGATTGGCTGGACATTTTGGTCATGATAAAACCCTTGCTTTAGTTGGTGAGAATTATTATTGGCCACAATTGCAGCAAGATGTGAAGAAGTTTGTACAGAGTTGTAGAGTATGTCAGATGGTGAAAGGAGTGAAGCAGAATACAGGGTTGTATCAGCCATTACCTATACCAGAGAAGCCTTGGGAGGATATCAGTATGGACTTTGTTCTTGGTTTACCGAGGACACAGCGGGGACATGATTCAATTTTTGTAGTAGTTGATAGATTTTTGAAGATGGCACATTTCATTCCCTACAAGAAGACTAATGATGTTGTTCATGTAGCAGAATTGTTTTTTAGAGAAGTGGTGAGACTACATGGTTTGCCAAAGACCATAGTGTCAGATCGAGATACTAAGTTTGTTGGATATTTCTGGTGGACATTGTGGAAGAAGTTGAAGACAGATTTGAAGTTTAGTTCATCACATCATCCACAGACTGATGGACAGACAGAGGTGGTGAATAGAAGTTTGGGAAATCTGCTGAGATGTTTGGTTGGAGATAAGCCAACAGGATGGGATTTGATTTTACCACAGGCAAATTTTCCATACAATAATTCTGTCAATAGGAGCACTGGTAAATCACCATTCCAGATTGTATATGGAAGTAGTCCAAGAAATGCATCTGAATTGAGAAAGATAGATAAACGAGAAATAAGTAGTGCTGAAGCTAAGGATTTTGCAGAACATTTGAAGAACATCCATGAGGAGGTGAGGAAGCATATTACCAAGATGAATGCGCAGTATAAGGCTAAGGCAGATGAGAAAATGAGGCATAAGGAATTTTAGGTTGGGGATGAAGTCATGGTTCATTTGCGGAAGGAGCGATTTCTGGTTGGTACATATAACAAGTTGCAAATGAAGAAGTTTAGACCATGTAAGATATTGAAGAAGCATGATTTAGGAAATGCATATGAGGTAGAATTGCCTAGTGAGCTGAATATTTCACCAGTGTTTAACATTTCAGATTTGATAGAGTATCACAAAGGAGGTGTTGAAGATGAGGTTGCAGCAGCAGAGTGGAGTATTCCAGCAACCAATTCAGATATCAAGAAGATTGAAGACATACTGGACAGTCGTGTTGGCAGAAGCACAAGGAACAGGACATATGAAGAGTATTTGGTCAAATGGAAAGGACAACCTATTGAAGATTCATCATGGCTAACAAATGAGGAGGTTAACCGTCTTAGTTTTCCTCTGCACACCTGAGTCGTGACAGGGTCACTTCTCAAATTACCCCAAGTGTTTGATGCAGGAGCATCCTGGGTGTAAGAGCAATCTTGCATCACCCAAAAATATTTCTATTTTTGTATTCAATAAGGGCTATCTTGTGCAGAGTTGCTATTTATGGAAACTTGCTATTTTTAGGAAGTTGGTCTTACAATCTCAGAATGTTCTAATTTTACATATGGAGGTTCATTTCAGTCATATCAGCCTACTAGCAAGGTTTCATGGCTAGATCAAGTCTAGTTTTGAAGATATTGAAGATTTTCAGTATTGGCAGCAGGGTACAGAAACTTCGAACTTAGTTTTGAAGGCTTTAGAGGCCCCGGGTGAGGTTGAAAATTTGGGTGACAGGCGCTTTGCGTAGGTTAAGCCTATAGAGAGCTTCGTGGTATTTCCAGAATGAGGTTATAATAGCCAATCGGGTCAACGGGTGATGACTTATGGTCTTCGAAAGTTGGGTCACCTGAAATGGCAGAAAATAATTTTTCTTAAAAATTTCTATTTGGGTTTCAAAACTCATTTTGAGCCAACTTTGATGTAATAAATTGTAAAATAAAATAATTCTAAGTTTGGTCAGCCCTAAGGGCTAAATTTCTAGAACCTTCTTGGGCGGTGGAAATTGCTTATATAAAGAAGGCCCGTAGTGTTGTCTAGGGCAGTTCTGGGTAGTAGATCTGGGTATTGATTTGAGGCATTGTCCTACAGAATATTGTAAGGGAATGCCCATGTGGCTTTGCATATTGTAATTCTGAAAATTTGTAATTCCACATTTGTGGAGATAATAAGAAGGCAATTTTCTATTCTTGCATATTATTGTTGTTGTTTCTCTATTTCTGTTATGTGTTTATGGTATTAAGGGGAGCACCCTTCATCAGATCATCAACAAACAAGATAAAATATCTAGCACCACAGTAACTTTGTACACCCATAGGTCCACAAAGGTCATTATGAACCAAATCTAAAATGTTATCAGAAGTAAAGGATTTGCTATTAAAACTTGACTTTGTCATTTTTCCTAACTGACATTCCTTGTACATCACATTCTTAGGTTTCTTCAATCTCTGTAGACCTCTTACTTTCTTCTTCTTAATTATTTCTACTAGATTATCAAAGTTAACATGACATATCCTCTTATGCCATAACCAAATGTCATCAAGTTGTGCAACCATACATGCTTCTTCAAATAGGTCAAGATAGAACAAATTACCTCTAGTCTATTATCCACTTCCAATCAGTTCACAAGTAGCATCAAATATTTTAGCTTTCTTGTGATGAAATTCCACTTGGTAACCAGTGTTTTTGAGCTATGCAACACTTAGCAGATTATAATTTAGACCTTCAACCCAATATGAATTTTCACAAGAGATCGTATCAGTTAGATTAATCAACATTTTCCTGTAATAGGACATGGTGCATCATTACCAAATTTTACACTTTTACCTCTAGAATGATGTAAGGTCTCAAACTTACTCTTGTCACTAGTCATGTGATGTGAACAACCATTATCAATAATCCATTTTTCATTCTTGTTCACATAGGAGAACAATGCAGTTTTCTCATCCTCATCAGATTCATCTTTCATTGCAACATAGACTACGTCAAATTCAAAATCATCACTATTAGTGTCAATTTCTTCTTCAGCAATGTAACAAGATTTTTTACCTTTTCCTTTGTAGTCTTTGTACCTTCGGTAGCTTCTATCATCTCTTCTATCTTTGTGTTTGCCTTTTGTTTCTTCATCTTTATCATTCTTGTCAGGACATCTAGCAGCTATATGACCAACTTTGTTACATGCAAAACATATAATAGGGAGTTTACCTTTATATTTTCCTTTTCCCCTTCTTAGTCTTCTAGCCATAAGAGCTTCTAGATCTTCAAGTTCTTCATCAGAATTGTCACTGTCACTTTCACTTTCACTTATGCATGTTTCTTTCTCTTTCTTTGGCTTGTTCAGAACTAATTGTGGCTTAAAAGTAGATTCAACATTACCAATACTACCAATAGTGAAGTTATCATAGTTAGAGAGTTCAAAAGCAGTCAGCTTGCCAACCAAACTTTCCAAAGTAAGCACATTTGTAGAGTTACATCTAGATTCCTGAATAGCTGAGATCTTAATAGCATATATAGGATGTAGAGTTCTTAGTACTTTACTAATTATAGTTTCATCCTCAATAGGCCCACTTTCTCCTCAAATAGCATTCACAACTTATTTTATTCTACCACAATATTGTTCAATGTTCTCACCTTCTTGCATTCTCATTTCATCAAACTTACCTCTGAGACTCTCAGCCTTAGCTTTCAATAAATTTATGTCAGCACCATAGATCTTTGCAAGAGTGTCCCACATCTCCTTAGCACTTCTACAATCTTTAATGTCCTAAAATTATGGATAGGTTAGGGCAGATGCAATTTCTAACATTGCCTGATTATGTTTTTTCTTAGCTCTCATTTCTTCGGCAGTCAAAGGTGTGACAGGTGAGACATAGTCATTCTCAATGTAGTACTTTGCAAAATCACCAATACCGGTCAAATGTAACTTCATCAAACTTTTCCATGTAGGGAAATTTACCTTATTCAGCTTTGGTACCTCCTTATACATCTTGATCATTTCCTTCAAGCCCCTTTAAACTTGATTTTTGTAAACACTAATAATAAGCAACACATCTCTGATACCAATTGTTAATATGATTTAGAAGAATAGAGAGGGGGGGTGAATCAGTTGTTCTTAGGTCTAGATGTATAAAAAAAACTTCAAAAACTTTTCATTAAATCAGATCTAACAACCAAAATCAACTCGGTCATCACTGATTCAATAATAGAAACATATAACATTGCAGTCCACTACCCAGCTATATCTAACTTGTAAAACATAGAAATGTCTAAACCAAAACATGCACACAAGCATTGACACTAGGATTTATAGTGGAAACCAAATCTGGGAAAAACCACTTTGTAACATGCTACTATTATTTTCACTCTTTTGAAGTGAGCTCAGTTAAAAACCAACCCTGTCAAAGGTTACAATACACATTGTTAGGTGTGACCCGGTTAAAGGATTTCAATCACTCTGTTAGAAGTCAGCCTTGTTATAGGACTTACATACATTCCATTAGAATGCAACCTTGTTCAAAGGATTTAAACATATGACTGTTAGGTCAACCTCTGTTAAAATGATTTTGACTGTTACAATGGTTAGAAAGTAGCAACTATATTTGATCTGAAAAACATACAACTCACTTTGCAAATATCAGATCCAATTCCATACACAAATGTTGGTTTATTGACTTTGAAACTTTTCCATCTCCATCTCTGATCTACTTGAAACTTTTCTTCAAGCAATCACCACACTTCTCCTTCAGCCTTTTCTACTTATATAGTCAATAACATCTACTGATCTTCCAACATCCTATGTTCACCCATGCACACACATACTTAATGCTTAGGTTCCCTTAATACTTCCTCAATTACGTTAACTCATCTTTTGCCACTCAATCTCCTTCATAGATCTTAGGGTTAGGTCATATTCATTGAATCTACCTGCTTTATGTTCTTTGGCTCCTTTTCTAGAATCATCTCAAATCTCTTAAAGATTTACAATAATTTTTTTTTTAGTGCATTACATGCTTTCAAACAATCAATAAATAAAGTCAACACGGTTTACATAATCAAAGAATTCAACAATGTCAGCTCCAAATCTAAATTCTCTTCAAATATAAAAATACTGATGCTCGGTCAATACTGTGATCAACTACTCGGTCTTCATGTAGAAAGCTTGGTCATTACTAAAAATGTTTCCTTGGCTTAAACTATCTTACTCGACAATTAACTGATGTTCGGTCGACACTAGAATTTTGCTCAGCATACACTGACTCTGTCGACACTAACATCACTCGACTTGAACATGATTTCTCTATTTTTGCTTAGTTAAGCCTACCAATTTAGTCTTCAATCTTACTAAGATAAACAATATATTGTCTCATCATTGTACAACATAGTCAAGTACACTTTGTAGTATCAAGATTGTTAGAATAACTGAGAGGGGGGTGAATCAGTTATCCAGTGTCCCAATTCCAAATGTATAATTCAAAATAATTTCTTCAATTTCTACTCATCGGTAAACAATAAAACTTCTTACTGTCTGTGGTTTTACCGATTACCAGTCTAATACTATAACAGTTTACCAATCAAATCTAACATGTAACATGTAAAGAATGATAACAAACAAATATCACAATCAACACATACCACAAGAGATTTAACATGGAAACCTTGAAAAGGGAAAAACCACCTGGGACCGGCAACCCAAAATTTTTCACTCTTCTGAAGTGAGGTCGGTTAAGACCCAACTCCGTTAAAGGTTACAAACACACTATCAGGTGTGACCTTGTTAGAGGATTTTAGACTAGAATTTATCATCCAACCAGCATTCACTATGGGGTTGACAGGATAACAATGTTCATTCTATGAATGATACATCATAAGACTTTTAGAGTCCACTTGATTAAGAGATTTTGACTATATACAATGGTTAAATATGTAATAGTAAATGACCTGCCTTAATACAACTTCAATTGTAGATTACAAATCAATATTTAGCCCATACAAATCCTTTTGATCAATAATTCACTTCAGATTCAATACTGTATCAACTTACTATCCATTGGTAATTGCTCTTTGTAGCTCGGTAATTGTTCTATAGCTCGGTTCTTACTAACCAGTATGATCAGAATACATGAAAACCTTGTTCATGCGATATTCCTATAGCTTCTTCTTCTTCTGGCATTTTGCATAAAGAAAATTTGTTCTCTTATATAGACGAGTAAATCATTTTCTTCTCCACCATCAAATTTTTCTGCTTAACCTCATTCATAGATTTTGCCACTTCAAACTTTCTTGGTACTTGTGTCAATAACACGTTTGAATCTTTTTTATTAGATCTCCCTTGAATTTTGTCAGTCGTCGATCTATGTAACAAACATTATCTGTTACCTCAATGTTATACTCTTGCCAGCTGATCAATCTTATCAGCTAAACTAATCATTTAATACATTTTGTTATGCTCATTTAACAAAGAAATGCATCAGTGAACACTACTTGGTTAATACTGTGATCGATATACACTACACTCCATTGGTGTATACTAGAAATGCTTCATTTACCGACAACACTACTTTGTGTCTTTCAGCTATATACTTCATCATATATGAATGCAACATAATAAAGTCAATATCATCAAGTCATAGACTCATCAACAAGTTACTCAATGTGTGCCTTATCCTCATCTGTCATGTACATCTTTCCTCATGTAGATTTCTCTATTCTTCATCTCCTTCACCTTTCTTCAGATGTCTCGGTATAGTAACTTACAAGATAAGTGTTGTCAAACTAGTTGACATCAATGACAACATAATAATGATTTAATCATATTACATATCTAATCAACAACTCCTTAATGATCTTTAATCATAGATTCTTCAATCAGATTCCAAATTAGTTGTAGTCCAACAATCTCTCCCTTTGGCATTGATGGCAACTCAAGTAATATGAAATGTACCATACACATACCAAACATACATTTTACAACTTTGTGAACAAATGTTGTAAGTCGAATAGACTTAATATGTTTAATCACTATGTTACTAAACAAGCATTAAATAATACAACTTTACCATTCTGCAGTTGTGATCTTTTCAGTTCTCCTGTTCCTACTTTTGTTCTCTGTAACTAATCTTCAATACTCTATCTCATTCAGATTGTCTCTCCCTTAGATAATTCTTGTCGGTGCTTGTTCCATTTCATATCTTGTTTAACTCTTCCCTTTTCATTTCATATTGTATATCTCTCCCTTTGATAGAAATGCCAAAGAAACAAATGAACAAACAATTATGTCTTCCTCTGTATCTCTGAATACTAATATTCCAATCGGTTCAAGTTCACAAACTTAATCAAAACCTTGAACATGATTCAAAGTGTGAACTATGCTACATCAACATGAATCATCTTCTAATATAAGTAGGATGATGCAACAACCAGATCACCTTAGTGACCAATAGACAAGGGACAAACCCCAAGTTTAGTCCTCAAGTATTCAAATGTGTCCTTCAGTAGGGGCTTTGTAAAAATATCTGCAAGTTGTTCTTTGGATGTAACAAATTCTAACTTTACTTGCTTCTCTTGTACTTTTTCTCTTAAGTAATGATACTTAATAGATATATGCTTTGTCTTAGAGTGCATCACAAGATTCTTTGAAATATTAATAGCACTAGTGTTGTCACAGTATATAATCACCGGGTCAGTGATTACCTCATTCATTCCTTCCAACACTTGTTTGATATATGAAATTTTTGAATAGTTAGTAGTAGTAGCAACATATTCTACTTCAGCTATAGAATTAGAAATACAAGCCTTCTTTTTACTTGTCTAGGTTACAAGTCTTTCACCAAAGAAAAATGCTCCTCCAATGGTACTTTTTCTATCATCCACATTTCCAGCCCAATCAGCATTGGTGTAAAATTTCAGTTCAAATTTCCCTTCCTTAGGATAGCATAATCCAAAATTCTCTATTTTCTTCATGTGTCTTAAGATTCTTTTTGTAGCTATCATGTGTTATTCTCTAGGATTAGCAAAAAATCTTGCAACAATTCCCACAACATGTGCTATATTTGGTCTACTGTGAACTACATACATTAACTTACCAATCATGGATCGGTAGAGTGTTTGGTTTACCTCTGTAGTTTCATCCTCCTTTGTCAATTTGCATCTAGTAGCCATTGGTGTTCCTATAGGTTTAGCATCTTCCATGCCAAATTTCTTTAGTTGTTCCTTTATGTATTTAGATTATGTGATGAATATCCCATCACTTTCCTAAATCACTTGTAGTCTAAGAAAGAACTTAATCTCTCCGAACATAGACATTTCAAATTTCTTTCGCATTTCATCAGAAAATGCCTTGCAAACAAGATTTGAGCCCCCAAAAATAATGTCATCAACAAATATTTCAGCAATGATAATAGTATCATCAGTATCACCTTTCACATACAAATTGTTATTTTCACTTATTCTAACAAATCCAATACTTAACAAGTAAGTATGCAATCTTTCATACCATGCTCTCGGTGCTTGCTTCAAACCATATAAAGCTTTATGTAGTCTACATACCATGTCTTTATTGTCGGGATCAAAAAATCCTTCAAGTTTTTCAATGTAGACCTCTTCTTCAAGTATACCATTGAAAAATGATGACTTCACATCCATTTGATAGACTTTAAATTTCTCATGTACAACATATGCAAGTAGCATTCTAACTCCTTCTAATCTAGAAAAAGGTGCGAATGTTTCACCATAGTCAATGCCTTCTTCCTGTGCATATCCCTTGCATACTAATCTAGCTTTATTTCTTGTGACTTCACCATTTTCATTCAATTTATTCCTATATATCCACTTAGTACCGATAACATTCTTATCTTTTGGTCGGGGTACTAAGGACCAAGTTTTGTTTTTCTCTATTTGCTCTATTTCCTCCTTCATTGCATTAACCCATTCTTCACTCTCTAATGCAACTTTCATAGTTTTAGGTTAAAATTCACAAATTAAACATGTACCTTGTCTTGTTTTGCTTCTAGTTTGCATTCCAGCATGTCTGTCTACAATGATTTGTGTCTTAGGATGACGTCTTCTGAAAAAACTAGCCAAAACTTGATTTCTCCTTTCTTGTTCATCCTGTTCAGGGTCATTTTTTTTCTTGCTAGCTCTATCTTGTTCCTTGGTTTGTGTTGCCTATTGTCCTACATTATTTTTCTGCTGACCGGTTGTCATAGTCTGCGGTGTCGGTAGATACTCTAGATGTTCAATGTAAGTGAATCTACCATAGTCTTTTAGTTTCTTTGTACTTTCCTCTATGTACTTGTCATCAAACTCATCAAAATGAACATTAGTACTTTCAACTATCTTATTTGTAGCCTTATTCAAACATTTATATGCTTTACTTGTAGTGGAATATCCTAGAAATATTCCTTCATCTCCTTTAGAATCAAATTTTCCATTTCTCTCATCTTTCAAAATAAAGCATTTACTTCCAAAAATTCTAAAATAACTTATAGTAGGTTTGTGTCCAAACCATAGTTCATAAGGTGTTCAGTTGGATTCCTTCTTCAGTTGTACTCGGTTAAGAACATAAATAGTTTTACTGAAAGCTTCCCTCCAATATGTTTGAGCAACATTCTTCTGTATCATCAATGTTCTAGCATAGTCAATTATAGACATGTTCCTCCTTTTAGCAATGCCATTTTACTGAGGTGTCCTCGGTGCAGATACCTACCTTTTGATTCCATGCTCATTACAAAAATTAGTAAATTCATCAGAGATAAATTCACTTCCTCTCTCAGATCTTAAACATTTTATTTCCTTTCCAGTTTCTTTCTCTACCTTAGCTTTATACCACTTAAACATTTTGAAAGCTTCAGATTTCTCTTTCAAGAACATAGCAGTCATCAGTCTAGTATAATCATCAACAAAAAGAATAAAATATCTATAACCAGAACAACTCTGAGTTCTCATAGGACCACATAGTTCGGTATGAACCAACTCAAGTATCTTCTTTGTTGAATAGTATTTTCTTTTAAAACTAGACTTAGTCATCTTACCTTTTTGACATTCATGGCACATGGCATGATCAGGTTTTGTCAAGTTAGGCAATCCTCTAACTCTTCTCTTTCTACTAATTTTGATAATGTTGTCAAAATTCACATGGCATAACCTTCTGTGCCACAAACAAGCATCTTCATCCTTTATTAACAAACAAGAAGACTGATCCATATCAAGATAGAATAGATTACCTCTAGATTGTGTACCAGTTTCAACAAGTCTTCTTCCATCATCATAGATTTTCACCTTTTTGCTCTCAAAAGCCAACCGATGGCCTGAATTGTTCAGCTGAGCCACACTTAACAAATTATAGTTTAATCCATCTACCCAATATGCATTTTCACATTTTAATCTATCATTGATCATCAGTGAACCTTTACCTCTTACCATACAAGGTGCATCATTTCCCATTCTCACAGATCCTCCATTATATTCAACAAGATGATCAAACTTCTCTACATCACCGGTCATATGATGTGTATAGCCACTGTCTATGATCCATGTATCATTTATGCTTACTTTAGAGATCAGTGTTGTCTCTTCATGTTTCTCTTCCTCTTCTGAGTCATCTTTCATAGCAACAAATACAACTTCTATATCATCATCAGAATCAAATTCAGTTTCAATGTCTTTGACTATGTAACATACCTTTTTGCCTTTTTCATCTCAGTTTTCTTTGTTGTAGTGTTGGTAGCCTCTGTTGACTCTTCTTCCATAGCTTCCTTCAAATCGGTCTTTGGATCTATCATCATCTTTCTTTTGAGGACATCTAGCAGTGATGTGACTGACTTCTTTATAATTAAAGCATGCTAAAGGTATCTTACCTCTATACCTTCCTTTTCCTTTGGTAAATCTTCTAGCCATAAGTGCTTCAAGCTCATCAAGTTCATCATCGGTATTGTCATCACTATCACAATTCTTACTATTCCTGCTAGAATTTCCAATCTTCAAAGAAGACATGAAAGAAGATTCAATAGAAGGAACAACACTATTATCAAAATTGTTTAATTCAAAGGTTGTAAGTTTACCAATCAGAGTGTCAAGAGTAAGGTTGGATGTAGCTCTTGTTTCATAAATTGCAGAAATCTTGATTGCACAAACCGGTACCAAAGTTTTGAGAATCTTGCTTATCACTATTTCATCATCAATCACTCCATTAGATGCTCTAATAGCATGTACTACCTCTTTGATTCTATTTGAATATTGTACAATGTTCTCACCTTCTTTCATTCTTAGATCATCAAATCTACCTCTCAGACTTTCAGCTCGAGCTCTTTTGACATTTAGATCTCCACTGTATATTTGTGCTAATTTATCTCACATTCCTTTGGCAATCATGCATATTTTGATATCTTCAAATTCAACATCGGTACAGGTAGCAAAAAGTTCCATCATAGTAACATTGTGTTCATGCTTGTCCTTCAGTTGATCAATAGTTAAGGGACTAGTGGGTGGTTGCATGTAGCCATTCTCCATCGGCTCTAGTGTAGAGTTCCCAATTCCAGATATGTGTAGCTTCATTTTGCTTTGCCATACTGTGAAGTTCTCTTTGTTCAATTTTGGTACTTCCCTCTTATACATCTTGAGACCTTTATACTTAAGTCCTTAAAACTCTATCCCAAGAAACCAATGCTCTGATACCAATTGTTAGAATAACTGAGAGGGGGGTGAATCAGTTATCCATTATCCCAATTCCAAATGTATAATTCAAAAAAATTTCTTCAATTTTTTCTCATCGGTAAACAATAAAACTTCTTCCTATTTGTGCTTTTACCGATTACCAGTCTAATACTATAATAGTTTACCGATCAAATCTAACATGTAACATGTAAAGAATGATAACAAACAAATATCACAATCAACACATAACATAAGAGATTTAACATGGAAACCCTGTAAAGGGAAAAACCACCTACGACCAACAACCCAAAATTGTTCACTCTTCTAAAGTGAGGTCGGTTAAGACCCAACCCTGTTAAAGGTTACAAACACACTATTAGGTGTGACTTTGTTAGAGGATTTTAGACTAGAAGTTATCAGTCAACCAACATTCACTATGGGATTGACAGGATAACAATGTTCATTCTATGAATGATACATCATAAGACTTTCAAAGTCCACTCGGTTAAGAGATTTTGACTATATACAATGGTTAAATATGTAACAGTAAATGACCTACCCTAATACAACTTTAATTGTAGATTACAGATCAATATTTAGTCCATACAAATCCTTCTGATCAATAATTCACTTTAGATTCAATACTGTATCAACTTACTGTCCGTTGATAATTACTCTTTGTAGCTCGATAATTGTTCTGCAACTTAGTTCTTACTAACCCATATGATCAAAATACATGAAAACCTTGTTCATGCAATATTCCTGTAGCTTCTTCTTCTTCCGACATTTTTCATAAAGAAAATATGTTGTCTTATATAGATGAGTAAATCATTTTCTTCTCCACCATCAGATTTTGCCACTTAACCTCATTCATAGATTTTTCTACTTCAAAATTTCTCGGTACTTGTGTCAATAACACATTTCAATATTTTCCGTTAGATCTCCCCTAAATTTTTTCAATCGTCGATCTATGTAACAAACATTATCTATTACCTCTATGTTATACTCTTGCCAGCTCATCAATCTTATCTGCTAAACTAATCATTTAATACATTCTATTCTACTCGATTAACAAAGAAATGCATCGGTGAACACTGCTCAGTTAATACTGTGATTGGTATACACTACACTCCGTCGGTGTATACTAGAAATGTTTCATTTACTGACAACACTGCTTTGTGTCTTTCAGCTCTATACTTCATCATAGATGAATGCAACATAATAAAGTCAATATCACCAAGTCATAGACTCATCAACAAGTTACTCAATGTGTTCCTTATCCTCATCTATCATGTACATCTTTCCTCATGTAGATTTCTCTATTGTTCATCTCCTTCACCTTTCTTTAGATGTCTCGGTATAGTAACTTACAAGATAAGTGCTATCAAACTAGTTGACATTAATGAAAACATAATATTGATTTAATAATATTACATATCTAATCAACAACTCCTTAATGATCTTTAATCACAGATTCTTCAATCAGATTCCAAATTAGTTGTAGTCCAACAAATATAACTCAACCTTTCCTTAGGTGCTATTGTTACCAACCTTGCCTATCCCCTTAGCAACACTCAAATAGATATAGTACTTTCCTAAGTAGTAATAGTCTTATCAGTTAAGATTTGACATCAATAACAATAAAACAATTGCTTCAATTGTAGTTTCCAACAATCTCCCTCTTTGGCATTGATGGCAACACCATATGATATCACCTGAATAACACATGGATTACCAACTAATCCAAAACTTATCTATCCATCAATTTATTTATTTTTAATATCCTTCGCTTCATTCTGATTCAGAATCTATAAGCCTCACTTCTGTGACTGTCAGAAATATCCATATCTCCCTCTATAATGATCCTTCATTTCAGTTCACCATCTCCTTACTTTTCCTTTCAGTGTCATGCCTTATTATATCATCTTAGTTCATCTCCCTCTTTGACAAAAATACCAAAGTAGCAACTAAAACATACATCCATCAGATGTAGATATTATCTATGTAGCTCAGTGTTTCTCCCTCTGTCATCTTACTTATGGCTGATTCCTTGTCTTCGCTCTTCTTCACAACTCTAGGCAAGTCCTAAAGTGTGACAATCTTCTACATCAATCTATCAAATATTGTACTATAGCATATTTGATGCAGTGCTCCTAGCTTAACTAGGCAGCTTCAGTTTGGGGAAGGACCCCTAATTGACTTCTCAAGTACTCATGTGCCTCTTTAGTTAAAGCTTTAGTGAATATGTCTGCTAATTATTCCTTTGTATTCACATATTCCATTCGGACTTCTTTGTCTTGTACCAATTCTCTCAAGTAGTGTTACTTGATTGCTATGTGCTTGGTCTTAGTATGCATCACTGGATTCTTAGAAATGTTGATAGTACTTGTGTTGTCACAAAAAATAACAATAGGTTCAGTGATTTCTTCTTTCATACCTACCAATAATTGTTTTATCCATACCAAATTTGAACAGTTTACTGTAGTAGCAACATACTCAGCTTCAACAGTAGATTGGGAAATGCAATTTTATTTCTTGCTCATGCAAGAGACTAATCTTTGTTCAAGAAAGAAAGATCCACCACTAGTACTCTTTCTATCATGTACTTTTCTACCCAATCAACATCTGTATATACTCTTAGTTCAAATCTTTCATCCTTCTTGTAATATAGCCCATAGTCAACAATCCCTTTCAAGTATCTCATAATTCTTTTTACTACCATCATGTGTGTTTCCTTAGGATTGGCAGAGAATCTTGCCATAATCCCAATAGCTAGTGCAATATCTTGTCTACTATGTACAACATACTGCAATTTTCCAATCATGGATCTATACAAAGTCTGGTTCACTTCTGCAGCATCATCATTCTTAGATAACTTTTTTCCAGTAGCCATAGGAGTACTTACTAGTCTAGAATCTTCCATCCCAAAATTTTTCAATATTTCATTAACATACTTAGACTATGTAATGAAAATTCCTTTCTTCATCTGATATACTTGTAAACCAACAAAGAATTTGATCTCACTAAACATGCTCATTTCAAATTCAGTTTGCATTTCATTTGAAAATATTTTACACAAAGCATCTTGTCCACCAAAAATAATATCATCCACAAAAATTTTTGCCAACAGGATACCTTTACCTTCTTCATCTATCATGTACAGGTTGCTTGTGTCATTTGTTCTTGAAAATCCAATTTGTATCAAGTAGTTATGCAATCTCTCATACCATGCTCTGGGAGCTTGTTTTAATCCATATAGTGCTTTGTTCAGTTTGCATACCATGTGTCTTCTATTTGGATCAATAAAACCTTCTGGCTATTCTATGTAAACTTCTTCTTCTAGTATACCATTTAAGAATGCAAACTTGACATCCATTTGATAAACCTTGAAATCTTTATAAGAAGCATATGCAAGCAGAGTTCTTACTCCTTCCAATCTAGCTAAAGGGGAAAATTTCTCCCCATAATCTATTCCTTCTTCTTGTGCATAGCCTTTGCATACCAGCCTAGCTTTGTTCCTAGTTATTTCACCTTTTTCATTCAACTTATTTTGGAACACCCACTTTGTTCCTATAACATTTTTGTTTTCAGGTCTCAGCACCAAAGTCCAAGCATCATTCTTCTCTATCTAGTCTATATCTTCATTCATTGCTTGTATCCAGTCTTCATTGTCTAATGCCTCTCTAGTTGACTTAGGTTCAAATTCACATAGTAAACATGTTGGATCCTATTAGCACGTGTAAAAATTTTCCTGGCCCTAGCACTTTTCCTTTGGTCCCTACGGTCATTTTATTTCCTTGGCTTTGAAACCCTTAGTTCAAATTTTTGAAAAACTAGCCGTTGGTAAGAAATGCCCTGGCCCTGTTCTAATTCTTCATACCTTTTTGGGTCACTTAAGTCTTGCTAAGTGCATGTGCACATTTATTTTCCCTGTTGGTCACATGTTCATTTAATCCTTAGATGGTTTGTCTTTTATTTCAGTGAACTAGCGATGACCTGCTTGTCGCTAGTTCTCCAATTTTCTTGGCAGTTTATCTTTCATCTCGGCGATTGGGCAAACATTGCGTTCATGTATTCTCTTATTTTCGGGCGGTTATCTCTTAACTATTGGCAACTTGGCATGGAGGCTTTCTTCTCTTTAGTCATGTGTTCACATGGTCTCCGAGCCCAAGTTCTTTGACACATCTTGATCTAACGGTGGTCATATGTTCTCATGAGATGTGTCAGAGCTATGTGCTTTTACACTGGTCGTTGATTTTATTATATGACGTAGCCTTTCTTTTCAAGCAGGTCCACATGCCAAGTGTGCTGATTTGGTGGTATCTGATTGGTCAATGGGAGTATGAAGTGGAATCCTATCAATGGAACCAATTTTCTTGGCATCCATACAGGTTAAAGTTCAGTTTATCTTATGGCTGTTGTTATTCCACCAGGATGACATTCTCGACCTTTAACACAGCAGTATAGTGACAGCTGTTGATTCTTGTAAAGGATTAGTGGGTCCAAGCTGACATGTATTTATTGGTCCATGTATTAACACATTGGCAGTCATCAGTGGGACCTAGTTTTCGGATGAGTCAGAGGGTCCTGACATTGTTAGTCGATAGATGATGGGTGTATGTTCTTATGGGTTTTGTTAGAGGTTTTAGATCTTGTGACATCTATTGATTTCATATCATGTCAGAGGGTTGTCAGGGAAAGGAAGGATTCTTCGATCAATGGTTGTCTTATGATCTGATGGAATCTTGGAGGGCTATGCGAAGATGAGACAACCATTGATCTTCCTAGTGCGGGCCCAGTTAAGTTTCTTCAGTCTTTTGGTGGTTCCGATATATTACAAGGGTTCACTCATTTGCATAGTAAAATGGTGGTATTCCAAAATGGCTAGCGATTTAGTGAGTGTATATTTGCATGATTGCTAAATTATTTGGTAGACAGATAAATTTCTTCGTGAACTAACGAAAGCCTTCGGTCGCCAGTTCACTAGATGTAGCTAGGATGAGTTAAATTCCTTTGGTTGCCAGTTCATGGGGTTAAGTGGTGGTTAAGATTTTCATTCTGCGAATAGGAAATGCCTTGTTACATGGTCGCTAAGAGTTAACCTGAGGGTGGTGGTTGAGTTAAGACTTAAAGACCATGAAATAGAAAGATCTAACGGTCAGGACTTAAAGTTGATCGAGATTCAAATTTTGATCGCCGATTTGCTGCTGGCGCCATGAATGTGACCGTTGTTTTTCAAATTTGAATTTTTGAGGGTTTCTTAGCGACATAAAGGACTAGAATTGAATGTTTTCACAACCAGATTTGATTTGTTTGGTGGTGCTTGCTATTGCAGTGTGGTCCATGGTGTTCCATGATCATCTGTAGGGGTCTGTACCATGTTTTTTGTGCTCGAGGCACGTTACAGGTGACTGAACAGGTTGACTTTTTGGGGGGTTTTTGTGATTCTCAGTACCTTCTCAGTGAGATTTGTCATGATTGGAGTCACTTCGGGATTTTCTTTCTCCTGGTTTCCTGGGTTTCTTCCCCTGTAATAAATTTGTGACTGTTTCTAGTGGGTATGGTGGGTGAAACCCTAACCCTAGTCACCCGAAGCTTGATGCATCCTCTTTGAGGATTCCAAGGTGACTAGCAATGGTATATATTGCAGAATTTTTTATTTTGTAATGGTTGTTGTTGATGGTATTATACTAAGTAAGGAGAACCTAGATTTTGGGTCTATTTCTTTGGCATTTTGTTGTCTTGGTAATGTATTGATTCTAAAAATTAATGAGAATACACTTGAATTCCTATCTCAAATCTCTAATTGTCTACTTTTTCTAATTGTGGATTCATATATGTAAGGTCAAAAATTGGATTAGCATATGGTAAACAAAGAGTATTGTGAGATCAGTTTGGAGTTCCTAACAAAGTTAGGATTAAAGCCTTTAGGGTGATTTCAGTGAGTTCATTGTTAGATTGGAACTTGATGATCATGTTTGGGAGTGAGGGGAGTAATAGGCAAAGCACTTACTCTAAGTTCATGTGTATTTGAGTTAAGGTTTTAGGTTGATATATGTTATTTAGTGACTCTTTGCCCTGGGATAAGGCATTGATCTATTCTTTGGAGGTAGTCCATCATCATAAATCACACAAACAATTCAAATGATAAAATCTTCAATCAATTAGTAAGGGGTATAAGTGTATATTGTTTTGTGATTCCTTTGAAGAAGTGAATCAAGGGTACACCCACCTGAGCATTAAGGCTCAAAGTCTAGGAGGATCTCTTAATTGGCCCTCTTCCTTGTAGACTTTGGAGTGGTGATAGAGTCAAAGTTATATTAAAGTTATCCATCAAAGTATAAATCTACAAGTTGAAGATCAAAGGGAACTCCCAACAGATCCATTTTTTTACTTTTGGTCAGAATTCCAATATGTTTCTCCAATTATCTATTCAGGCTTGTGATGTCTTCTTACATATTTTTCCAAAATAGGTTCAGCTCTTTTCTCTTCTATTTCATTAGGTTCCTCGACAAGATTTTCACATTCATCTTCTAAATGCTCGACAACCTCTTCCTAATACTTGGCAGCATTATCTTGTCACTTGACATGTTCTTGTTCTCTTTCGGTATTGTTTTCCTGATGCTCGACAACCTCTTCCTATCGCTCGACATTTCTTACTTGAGACTTGCCATCAGGTGCAAGTTTGTTACTTGCCTCTTCTTCTTCTTTAATATACAGAAAAGATCTATAATCTTCTAGTTCTCTTTTACTATCAACTTCATTTCTTTCTGCATACTCATCAACTTTTACATTCACACTTTCCACAATTTTTTTAGTGTTAGAGTTCAAACACTTCTAAGCTTTTCTTTTTGTGGAATACCCTAGGAATATGCCTTCATCACTTTTAGCATCAAACTTTCCATTCTTATTGTCTTTTAATATGTAGCACTTGCTTCTAAAGATTCTAAATTATTTAACACTCGGTGCATGCCCATACCATAATTCATAGGGTGTTAGATTTTTACCTTTCTTGATCTGTACTTGGTTAGGAGTGTAGATAGTTTCTACTTATAGCTTCTTTTCAGTATTTCTATGCCACATTCTTTTCAATCAACAATGTCCTTGCATAATCTAAAATAGATCTATTTCTTCTCTCTACTATACCATTATGTGGAGGTGTTCTAGTGTTGGCAATTTGGCTAAGGTATGTACATGGATGTTGTCATTATGGCAACATATGTTTCCTATGAAGATCGCATAAGCTGGAAAGTAAGTATGGAAGATCATAGACTAAGATCTCTGAAGTTGAAATAGAAGGATATGTTAGTAGATTGTTGAAAAGTAAATTGGATGCTCATAGCAATAGATTTGGAATGTATGATGAAAAATTTGATTCAGAAAAGACACTCAAGGAAGAGAAACAATCAAAGAAGAGAGTGGAGACTACAATAAAGAAAATTCTAAAAGAAACAAGTATGAGTGAGTAGGAATTTGATATTGCAAGAAAGACTACAAAAGCAATAAGGCAAATTGAGATACTATATATCCCACCTTTGGCATCAAGTGCAGACCCTCAAGAACCCATTCAAGTTAAGGTAAAGGTTGAAGAACCTGAGAAGGAGCAAGAAATTAGTCAAACAGAGAAACCCTCTTCTTTAGCACCAAGAAAAAGAATGAAGGCAAGTGCTTCAGGACCGGGTAAAAGACAAAAAGTAATTGTTCCACCAGTACCTAGAAGACTTGCAGAGATAAAAGATGATGAAGTAACAATAAAGAAGAAATCATGGAAACCAAGGATAGAAAGAGTTAATGAAGACATATTGCAGCATGGAGACTTTACCAAGATGAAGAAATACTATGACTTATATGGATCCTCTAACATATTAAATAGAGAATGCAATGGTTACACATATGATTTTGGCGAACAAGAAATTTGATACTATTCATGGAAAGATACTAGAAGATTTGTACAATAGACTTGTGAGCAAAAAGATGAGAGCATAAGAAGAAGATACTAAAATGAGAGAGAATGTGATAAGATAGTTCTATAACATAAGAGATGATGACCACCTTAAATAGATCCTCAAGCCACTTGAAACCCTATTAAGAAACAAAAGAAGAAATATACAAATAATGGGAGGTTAATATGAACAAGTGAAGATTGAAACTGAATAGGCAGTTGTGCAAGTGCTAGCAGACTTGGTAGTAGGAAAAGATAGCAAAGAGCAATTAGTTGTAGAACCAGCAGAGAAACAGAGTTTAGAATAGGCAGAGGCAGTAGCAGAGGTAGTTGAAGTTGAAGATATTCCCTCTTCTTCTATAAATGTTGGCACAAAATCTATGGACATTGAAGGAACAAAAGTTACTTTAGATTCAGATGATGCGTACTCAATAGTTTGGATAACATTGTTGACAATTTGGCTTTGGGAAAGTAGGAAAAGAGTATTGAAACAGAGACTACACGAATAGAGAAGCAAATGGCAGCAACAGTCACTACATCTAGTACACCTATTGTACCTATGATACCACAAGAGGACATTAGTTTTACCCTTAAGACTAGAAAGAAAAGAGAGATTGGTTCGATGCTTGAAGATTTAGGCAAAGAAGTGGATGATGTTGATCAACTAGATTTGATCACATCTTTGAATAAAATTATTGGGAAAAACAATAAGGTCAAGAATTTGGAAGGTAGCCTGAAAGATTTGACTGAGAAGCTACAAAGTGTTATATCTACAAAAGTCTTTGATTCAGATCCACTTGAAAGAGCAAAGATGGTAATAAATTCTTTTGATGTTGAGTTCACTAATTTGACTAATATTGCTAAGGTTAAGGCTCAGGCAGCTTATGAAGCTGAGATGTTGCAGAATATAAGTCAGAATATCAAAAATGACATTGGTAGCCTTGACATATACATTAAGAACTTAAGGAAACATCTTGAGACTAGAAAGTGTTTGTACATTCAGTGTACAAAATTTGAAAATATAATTATTGAGGAAGAGAAGAAGATAAAACAAAAGCAAGATGAAATTGCATCAGAGATAAACTCAATGGCCAACCCAAACATAAAGATCAGTGCACTTGAGAAAAAGATCAGAAAATTATGTGATGAGATAAGGACTTTGAATGATGAGAAGTATAGGAAAATTATCAAGATGAACATCTTGAGAGAGCATGTCTCAATCAAGTTGACTATAATAGAAGAGCAGCTAGAAGAATATCTTACTACTAAGACATCATTTCAGAAGTTCAACTTTGAATCTCTTCAAGCTTGTCAGATTGCAACATACGGATTGAGTACTTTACTCAATGTAGCAGAATCAATTAAGAAGTCTTGGGACAAATATTTTGAGGCTCGGAAGTCAGGATTTGTAGATTGTGTTGCAAGCCTACCAGCTTTGCAATAAGATAGTAAGGTAAAAGTTTTGACACAATTTGGTATATCCCTTTCCACCCTTTATTTTGTCATTGTTGTCAAAGGGGGAGAGATACTTAGAAACTTGTCTATATATGATAAGGAAGGATACTCATAGGGGGAGTTCTATGGATTATTATGAAGTGTTATAGATTATGTGTATATTTTGAGGAGATATAAGGATAATATTCTATGGCCACAATTTTGATACAAATTTTGAGATTTTGACTTGTACACTTAGCCAATTTTCTCATATGTTGCCACCAATGACAAAGGGGGAGATTGTTGGCAATTTGGTTGAGGTATGTACATGGATGTTGTCATTATGGAAACATATGTTCCCTATGAAGATCGCATAAGCTGGAAAGTAAGTATGGAAGATTGCATACTAAAATTGTCTAAGTATGAAACAGTGTTTTTGACAGAGCAGCCGATACAGTTTGTTTTGGTGATGTTCACTGGAGCATGATCAGAGTTTGTGCAGTTAAATATAGACTCTATGGTGTCTAAGGATATCCCATCTTAGTGTGCAAAAGAGTATAGATAGTACAGACAAGTTATGATTGTTTTACCCATGATAGAGTATAGCCGACATAGTAGTTTTGAAGGTAGAACTAGTAAATGAATTAAGGGATTATTTTGCTTATCAAAATAATGACTTAATATTATAAAGAGCTGACATCCTAGATGTTTACTCTTAGATAAAGATGTGGAAGCCAACTGGAGAAAGATATTATGTTTGTATCTTGTATAAAGATGTACTGAACATACTTGAAATGTAACTTGTGATAGTTTTATATTATAATAGCGGCAAAAGTTGTTGATGCAAAGTTGTAAACAGTACCATATTGTAATCAGTAAAAATTTGTATTACTTGTTTGGGTAGTGAGCTCATCTAGTAATCAGGTTTTGTATCTACAACTCCTAACAGGGTTGAGGCTTCTAACAAGGCCTATAGTCCCTTAACCAAGACTGATACACTATATGTTTGTAATAGACTCCTAACAGGGTCAACATTGTTAATAGGTTGTTAATAGGATACTTTTGATTAGTGGATCTTTGTGGGTACCATCCCCATCAAGGTTTTCCCTTGGCCAGGGTTTCCTCGAGAACATATCATGTGTTATGAGTTATTTACATTTACTGTTATGTATGCTATTTAGTCTCTTATGCTTTAAAGTAATCTGTTATATCCATAAGTGGGCAAAAGTAAAAGTTTGTGAAATACTCATTCACCCCCCCTCTCAGTATTTCCTATTTCTAACATCTAGGTGCAAACATTTGTCTTTTGATTCCTCTTTCATTGCAAAATAGATTGAACTCATTTGATGTAAATTATCCACCTTGGTCAGATCTAAGACATTTTAGTTTCCTACTTGTCTCCTTTTCAACCTTTGCCAAATACCACTTAAAGAATTTAAAAGCGTCAGATTTTTCTTTTAGAAACATTACATGCATCATCCTGGTATGGTCATCAACAAACAAGATAAAATATCTAGCACCATAGTAACTTTGTACACCCATAGGTCCACAAAGGTCAATATGAACCAAATCTAAAATTTTATCAGAAGTAAAGGATTTTCTCTTAAAACTTGACTTTGTCATTTTTCCTAACTAGCATTCCTTGCACATCACATTCTTAGGTTTCTTCAATCTAGGTAGACCTCTTACTTTCTTCTTCTTACTTATTTCTACAAGATTATCAAAGTCAACATGACATAACCTCTTATGCCATAACCAAATGTCATCAAGTTGTGCAACCATACATGCTTCTTTAGATAGGTCAAGATAGAACAAATTACCTCTAGTCTGTTCTCCACTTCCATTTAGTTCACTAGTAGCATCAAATATTTTAGCTTTCTTGTGATGAAATTCCACTTGGTAACTAGTGTTGTTGAGCTGTGCAACACTTAGTAGATTATAATTTAGACCTTCAACCTAATATGAATTTTCACAAGAGATCTTATCAGTCATTTTAATCAAACCTTTTCCTCTAACAAGACATGGTGCATCATTACCAAATTTTATAGTTTTACCTCTATAATGATGTGAATATGGTTAAAATGGATACATAGTAATATACCTAACATTCAACACATATTCATTTGAAATTGGAATTTGGAATTAAAATAGCATAAGTAAAT
The DNA here is from genome assembly GCA_027943335.1 of Chamaecyparis obtusa. Taxonomy (NCBI): domain Eukaryota; kingdom Viridiplantae; phylum Streptophyta; class Pinopsida; order Cupressales; family Cupressaceae; genus Chamaecyparis; species Chamaecyparis obtusa. Next base: position 321,115 of record BSBK01004348.1, read on the forward strand.
CTAAAAATACTTGAAAATCAATTAGGTCAAGATACATACCTCATCATGAAATTGATTCATAAATACCTATTTTCTGAAGTCTGTGCACACTTTCAGAAAAATTTGAAACCTGTCTTGGACTGGAAATGCTGAGATGAAGCAAACCCATAAATCTTTCTCCAAAATAGCTCAGCTTGGGTTTGACCCTCATAAAAGGTCAAATACCACATTCTTTATTTGAAGTCCAATTCAAATTCTCTTCACAGATCTCGGAAGCTTGGTGAAAAGGGTACTCAGATCTGTCCTTTGATCCTTAAAACAACAACTATAGATATCTAAAAAGGGGAGTTTTTGGGTGGCTATATAGGGTTTTGCCTTAGTGAAACCCCCATTTTGATGGTCTCCACCTCCACAAATAGCCGATTGAAATAGAATGTGTGTGTGTATGTATTGAAAGTGTAATGCCAGGATCTAATCCTCTAGATCAAAACACTAGCATGAATATGTATGAAATAAAAATGCATAGATTTGAATGAGATAGAAAAGCATACCAAGCCCCCAAGGATAAATTATTTCTATCAAACTCACAATCCGTAATTGCTACTCCATGATTGAATGGTTGAAAGTTGATAATGGTGGATCAAGGAAGAAAGGATCTCTCTTACTCTAAATATGAGTTCACAAAGATGCTTGATGTCAAAAATGGCTTGATCTTCTATGTCTTCCTCTTGGTAACTAGCACCTTCACTTTTCCTCCCTTGCATGAATTATTTCTTGCACTTGAGATTTTTCAATTGCTTGAGATGAGATATGAAAACTTGATGTGAAAATGAGAGAGGAAGGCCTCCTTTTATAGTGATCTAGGACACACTCCTCTAGATGGGCCACCTTTGATAATTAAATCCTAATTAGGTCCTCACCTTTAGAAAATATACCTAGATTAAATGCAATTAAAGGATTTACCATCCCGAAACCTGAAATGGCCAACCTGGAGGTGGGAAAATAAATCTCCCGAAAGCTCGAAGCCCAAAAATAATGGAAATTGGAATTTTGAAAGAAAGGGTCAAAGTCAAGGTTGGACCTCACCTAGTCAGGGTCTTAGCTTGACCTTGACCTAGTCAGTTTCTAACTCGACCTTGACCTTGGTCCCAAATTGACTCAGAACCAAGTCAGTAGGTCCCGGGGATGCCCAGAAACCTAGGTTTGATGCCAGAACAAGATAGACTGTCAGTGATAGATATAAAATCCTATGATTATCATGATGAAGGGTAGGAGGATCCATTTATAAATCCTAACTAGAAAATAGAGCCATGGAAGAGGGAACTTAAGGAGAATCCTTGGGATCCTAACCCTAATTTCACCTAGAATGAAGAGGATGAGTGCAAAATGTATCCTAAATGCATGTCTATCATGATAAATGTAATAAAAGAGGGTGCTAGACCTACCAAGATGGAAGTGATTCCATTTTAAGATGATACATTTATCCCCCACTTTATCTTAGTTATGACACTACGTGAATATGCAAGCTAAAGTAAGAAAACATTATAGTAAATAAAAAGGATATAGCCAAGTCCTCGATGTGAAGATTCTGTAGAAAACTGTTAGAACCTACAACACACAAGGTTAATAAAAATCTATAAATCACCTAAATATTACTATATGATAATTTTAGAAGTGTATAGAGCCCCTTATGCCCCCCCTATTTCGGCTTTCTACTTCGGAAGGGTGAAACAGGTTGATAGGAAAAACTCTATATACTAGATATGAAAAGTGTTGAAAAGGCCTTTCCTAAACCAATTAGAAGGATTCCTAACCTTCCTAAATAGGTTCAAGGAGTTAAGTATCTGAATCATGATTCCAACGCCACTGATGACACTAAAAATGGAGTTACCGAACTCAAGTTATGATAAAAAGAGTGGATGTCTGTGTAAATGCATAAGAAAGAAATTTCAAGTTTTTACCCTAAGAAAACCCTAATTTGAACTTATAAAAGCATGAATAGTAATACTTACTTATTCTTACCATTTGTAGAGTTGAAACAAGAAAGAAAGATGCTGAGAAGAGAGGAGCTATGAGTGACACTCCTGGAGTCTCTGAGATAGAGCTTAGCTACCAGACGGCCACTACCCGATGTGAGTTGTGCCTTTATCCACCTTTATGTTTTTAAAATTCCTATTTTTGAGTGGTTAGGTCAATTTTTCCCCCTTTAGGTTGACCCTGATCCATTTAGGTCAACATTGACCCACCTAGGTTGACTTTGACCCATAAAAGTTGACATTGCCCAGGGGGTTTTTTGTCATGTTTTGAGATGACGTCGACCTTGACCCAAAAAGGTCGACCCTGACCTAGTAAAGTCGAAATTGACCTAGTAAGGTTGACATTGACCTAATTGAGGTCAACTTTAACCTAGTTTAGTTATATTTATAATTTTGATGATGTAGATTACTGATATGATGTTTGTTTGTGCTTATAGGACCTAGTTTACTTCTGAGAACATCCTTTTGGGGATTTTCTAGTGAATGTCAAGGAGAGACTGTCTGAGCTAGATGATGAGGGGATGTAGTTACTAAGGGATGTAGGACTGTACTAGGTATTAGTCCTTCCACATATTAGACTACACCAAGCCATGTTGTTGGCTCTGATAGAGAGATGGGATGAGGATACCTGCTCCTTCCATCTTCCATGTGGGGAGATCACAATGACTTTAGAGGATGTGTACAGGATTATGCGGCTTTTAGTCTGAGGGGAGACTGTTAGACCTAGAACATAGTGTGGTTGTGAGGAGATCCATGCAGACTCAAAGTACTATACAAGTGTGCATCCACTAATGTGGAGTCGATCAAATTAGATGCCACTATCTATCATACTAGCAGGCCCTACATCTTTTATATGGAAGGTGATGTTGTGCATAGTATCCTTGGTTGTGTTACCCAACTCAAAGGGTACCATATTTTTTTCACCTTTGACACATCTCATATAGAAGATGGAGAGAGAGAGGACCATGTTCTCATGGGGTCATAGCATGCTAGCTCAGCTATACCATGAGCTAAGTCAGTTAGTGAGGTATCATCGAGAGAGTCTATTGACATGCACAGTTCTGAAGATATGGATCTTTGAGCATTTCGCATGTACACATCCACAAGGAGTGCTGGTGATGGCAGATGTGAGGACAGTGAGAGATTTTTCATATCCTTTGAAGGATGCTTGGCAGTTTGGGGATATGCTCTATTGGAGAGTACATCTAGACCGCATTTCCAACATTGATGTGATATGGAGACCCTACTACCAGATGATAGAGTGGCCTGATACATGATTCTAGATGAGATAGTCATAGTAGAAAAAGCTACTAGAGGGTCATCAGAGTCATATGGTGATTCCCTACTATTATGATCAGGTGAAGAGGTAGTTCAGCCTCTTATAGGGAATCCCTAAGGTAGTACCTTGCTATGTACATCTGATGAGACACTATCAGAGACCTGGCACCATACGCAAACCATCGATAGTAGACATTGAGGATAGTGACACAAAGGTGATAGAGGATATAGAGGTGCCATCAAATGTAGCCTATGTAGGGGTGAGCCGAGATTACATTAGGTACTAGAGTTTGGAGGGGACCCATCCTATCTTTCCTGAGGATTATCCCATAGGTAATCCAGGCTTTACAAAGGGCACACACTAGGATAGTGGAGCCACTGAGGAGGATGAGGATATCAAAGATGAGGAGGAGAACATCTTTGAGGGAGATCCCATGGAGGAGGAGAGAGCAAAGGAGAGAGCCAAGGATATGCCCCTATCTAGTGATACTGGTACAGATATACCTATTACACGTGCATCACCATTGAGATCATGACAGCCCCCATGGCCTCACACAGGGACACCACCATCAAGGCCTAGACATAGAAAGCATGGAGAGAGTAGTCACTCCATGCCCCCACCATCCAGGCATTTTAGTGATGTCTAGGAGGGAGACCCAAGTATAAATTTGATTAAAAAATTATTTTGAATATATGATTTGATTTGACATAGATAGGATACTAGACTGATAGAATTTTGTCTATCTACAACTAGCATAGTGGAGTGGAGGAGCTTTGTATCCGAGGTTCTCAAGGATAACATTATATCCTACTGACTACTAGCTGATGAGTGAGAGTCTTCCATTAGTCATAGGGATCCTGACAGACATGCTGACATCTTTGTATGTATCCAGTGAGAGCTGAGGATGTGCAAAGAAAGAGAGGAGAAGATGATGGTGGAGATACAGAGTCTTCAGGAGTGTGTATAGGGTATGAGCATATCTAAAAGCCATACACAGACACACAAATCTTCATCTTCCTACCATAGAGTAGAAAGATCTAGGAGTCACCAGCTAGCAGAGCATCATAGTGATAGATGTAGTGATAGATAGGGAAATTGGCCTCATATGTATCAAAAATTTGAAAAATTAAATTTGTGATAAAACTAATTAGTTCTATTTTTTATTACTATGCTCTCATCAATATAAAACTTAATAGAAAGAAAGACAGAAAGAAACTACATAAACATATTCAATATGTAATTTTTACTAAAACTACATAACCTATAAAAGAAATCTTTATAAGGAATACATAAATGCACATGGAACAAATAAGATTAAGGGTAATAATGTTTAAGTTGCATAATATTAATGGGTTCCTTAAAAGAAACACCATCCATATCAGCAAGTTTACAAGCACCTAAACTAAAGTTTTCAATAATAACAAAAGGTCCAAGCCAATTAGGGCTAAATTTTCCTTTTTTGCCCGGTAAAGCATTCACATTCCATTGATTCTCATAAAGAACTAAATAACCAACCACAAATGTTCACTCAATTACCTTATGATTGTATTATTTTTGAAGAGATTTATGATAAGATTTTATATGTTCTAATGCATGTAATCGTTGTTCATCCAAAATTTCTAATTCTTGTAAGCATTGTCCATGAAAAGTATCTTTATCAATTATCCCATGAAATGAAATATGTAAAGAAGGTATTTCTAGTTTCAAAGGCATAATAGCATCAGTACCATAGACAAGATTATAAGGAGAAGTACCCGTGGCAGTATGAACACTAGTCCTATAAGCCCATAAAGCATAAGTCAATTGAGTATGCCAATCTTCGGCATTCTTATTAACTATTTTTTTAAAGATTTGTTCAATAATTTTATTTGATGCTTCAGCTTGTTCATTAGATTGAGGATAGTAAGGAGTTCAAAATCTATGTTGAATCCTATATTTCTCCAAAAATTTTGCAACTTCCTTATTTTTAAAAGATGTTCCATTATCCAAAATTATCGTCGAAGGAATACCAAATCTTGTTATGATATTATTAAGGATGAAATCACAAATAACATCTGTTGTTGTTGAATGGAGAGGGACAACTTCAACCCACTTCATGAAGTAATCCATAGCCGTGAGAATGTAAGTATGTCCTTGAGAAGAAGTTGGTGAGATTTTTCCAGTAGGGTCAAAACCCCAAATACTAAAAGGCCATGGAGAAACTTGATTACGAAGCTCACGAGTAGGAGCATGAATCAAATTACTATGTTCTTGACATTGAGGACATTTCTTAACAAATATGAAAGAATCTTGTTTCATTGTTTTCCAATAATATCCCATTCAAAGTAATTTATTAACCAAAGATTTTCCACCAAAATGTCCTCCACATGAACCAGAATGAGCCTCTACTAAAGCTATAGGAATTTTAGTTCTATTAAGACATCTTAATAATAATCCTTCATAAGAGCATTTGTAAAGCGTATCTCCTAAAATGATGTACCGTGCTATAAGTTTCTGAATACGATTATGCATGTTCCTTGTTATTGATTCAGGAAAAGTACCATCTTTCAAAAAATGAAAAATATGTGAATACCATTCATCCGAATGCAAATTGAAACAATCAAAAGTGATCTTATCAGAAATTGTAGGGCATTTAAGAGTTTGTATAGTAAATTAAAAAAATTTCACATTATTCTCGAGACAAACCAAGGAAGCTGCACTAGCCATAGCATCTGCATGTTGATTATCCTTCCTAGGTAAAGTCTGAATCATATAAGATGGGAATTGTGAAAGCACATTAAGAGCTAAATCTCTATATTGTATCATTTTAGCATTTTTAGTTTGATATCCTCCTTTACTCTATTTAACTATCAGTTGCGAATCACCATATATTTGTAAATGTTGGATATTGAGGGATGAAGCTACTCGTAGTCCAGCTATAAGGGCTTCATACTCCACAATGTTATTAGTACAAGGAAAGGTTAATTTATATGATAAAGGGATGGGTTTTTTTGTAGGGGGAATCAAGATGATACCCACACCAGAACCTGTTTTACACTTAGACCCATCAAAATATAATTCCCAAATATCATCCTTGTGAATAGTTAGAATATTATCATCAGGAAATTCTATAGAAGTAGAATTTTCATCTAGACAAGGACTAGGAGCCTTGGCTAGATAATCTGTCAATGCTTGTCCCTTAATAGATTTTTGAGAAATAAAATTAAGATCAAATTCAGTGAGCAACATAACCCATTTTTCTAATTGACTAGAAAGATCAGTTTGTGAGAACAGATGTTTCAAAGGATCGAACTTGACAATCACATTAACTTTAGCATTTATAAGATAATGCCTGAGTTTCTAACATGCATAAACTACAACTAGACATTGTCTTTCTAAATTTGTATATCGTGTTTCATAATCAATTAAAGTCTGACTAATGTAATACACGGGTTTTTCTTTACCATTATCATCAATTTGAGCTAACAACACACTCACAGCCTATGGAGTTGCTGAAGTGTATAATTGAAATGGTTTATCAAAATTTGTAGGTTGCAAAATAGGAGGATTCGCAAGATACTCCTTAAATTTCTCAAAAGTTTGTTTACACTCCTCATTCCAAGAGAAAGTGGTATCCTTTCTAAGCAAGCAAGTAAAAGGAATAGTTCAGTCGGCTAAATTAGAAATAAAGTGATGAATAGCTTGTATTTTTCCTTGTAAACTTTATAACTAAGAAATATTCTTAGGAGGAGGTATATTAACAATAGCATCAATCTTTTCAGTATCTACTTTGATGCCTCACTTAGAGATTATAAATCCTAATAATTTACTAGAATCAACTCCAAAAACACACTTCTTAGGATTCAATCTCATATTATAACTTCTAATTCTTTCAAATATCTATCGTAAAATAGTAACATGATCTTCTCTTTGTATATATTTTGCCAAGATGTCATCCACATAATCTTCAAGAATCTTATGAATGTAATCATGAAAAATCAGAGTCATAGCCCGTTGATAAGTTGCTCCCACATTTTTTAATCCAAAAGGCATCATGACCCAACAAAAGGTTCCCCAATGTGTTATAAATGTAGTCTTAAATTGATCTTCACGGGGGATAAAGATATGATTATATCCCGAAAAACCATCCATAAAAGATAACAAGGCATGACCCGTTGTTGAATCCACAATCATATCAATATTAGGTAGTGGGAAATCATCTTTCAAGGATGCCTTATTTAAATCTCTAAAATCAGTGCACATCCTTATCTTATTTTCTCCTTTTGATATAGGCACAATGTTTGAAATCTAATCTGAGTAATCAATAGAACGGATAAATCCAGAATCCAATAGTTTTTCAATTTCACCTTTGACTAACAAAGCAATTCGTGGATTCATCTTTCAAATTTTCTATTTCACCGGTTTCATATTTGGTTTTAAAACAATGTTATGAGTAACAATTTTAGAATCGATACCTGGCATATCAGAATATGTCCAAGAAAAGATATCCTTAAATTTGAGCAAAAGAGAAGCCAACCGATCACGTTCATCCTAATTCAAACATTTCCCAATTTTTATCATCCTTTCAGAATCATTTTCATCCACTTGAATATCAATAGTCTCAGTGATTAACAAATCACTTCTTACTAGAGAATCTATAGGTAAAGGAAGAATATCCTATTCATCAGGCTCTCCAAAATAAGCATCTATTTTTAAGCAAAAAGGCTTTCCTCGTTTGTGATGAAATTTAGGTAGATCCTCATAAACCCCTAAAAATTCCATTAAGGCTTCATCCTTAGGAAAAATATCCAAAGAGGATTGTTGATTAAGGTCAATAAGCAATGGGTTAACCAATTTCAACTATCCACTACAAATATGATTAACATTAAGAGGAAAAGTTGATGGTTGTCTATAAGGATTAAATCCTAATCCATACGTATGATCATAGACATCATTATCCAGAGGTACTTGTATACCTTGTTCATATTTACCACATCCTTTCCCATTAAATCTTGATTTCTTAAACAAATGATAACCAGGGCCATATCAATCAGTCATATTAGAAGGAGTCCAAGGAGCGGCATATGTCACAATGTCATAACAATCAGGCTTTATAGTGTCAAGCATTTCATTAATCAAAGCGACAAAAAAATTAATTTTTAATTCCTCAGACAACGGAGAAGAAATAAAAACTTTTTTTCTCAAATTCATTTTGTTGCTTCATGAATTCTAAATCAGAGACCTTGTATTCTCCAATAAAGGTAGGGTTAAAATCCAATGTCCTCCAATCATCCTCAGTCCAGGAAGAAGAAAAAGATGGAACTTTTATTGTTGAATTTCAGGTTGTATAATCTCAGATTGTTGTTTCTCTGATTGTTTTTCAATCTCTTTATTAGGTTGAATAGGTTTAGAGTTCTTAGCATATTCTGCATTTAAGAAAGGGTTTGGAGCATCATCCTCATGTAATGTATACATTAGGTTGTTATAGATGAACCTAACCTTGCGATGAAGAGTAGAAGGAACTGCATGCATAGTATGTAACCAAGGTCTTCCTAAAAGAAGGTTATAGTTGAGAGGTCTAGGCATAACATGAATAGGAGTATTTAGAATAACTAGACCTACTTTAATAGGTAAGGTAATGTGTGTGTGAATTTTGTACCTAGCTGTAGACACAACACTTTAGTAAAACATTAGAGGTTAGCAAAAATCAAAATCATGCAATAGAATGAAAACTACACTAACCATATGATTTACTGCCTTCTAGTAGGTGCGAGTATGATCTTCTCAGATTGAACCAAGACTAGTGACACTGATGACACCTAAATGAAGGATTTGAATGCAAGATAGCAATGAAGTAATGCATGCAAATTAATCTATATTTTTGGGTTTTCTATGCAATAAGAATGAGAAATATGATATGAATCTATTCTATATGAAAATTGATCTAACAATGATATGAAATAAAACTAAAATGAATTGAAAACAAGATTTATCTCACAAAAATTGTTGATTCGAAAGAAGCTTCAATTCTTCAGATGTCGATTCTCCAGAGTAAGTATGCAAATTCTGTGGATTCTATGGATTTTGTGGATTCTGTGGATGATTTGTGAAGAGCTTAGCCTTGGTTTTATAGAAATCTAGAGCTTTGGGGATGCATGGAAAAAGCCATAAATCACTCTTGATAAACTCAGGTTGATTTTTGAGTGAACAAGGAATTAAAGATAGTTAACTCATAATAACTCATGCAAAAAATAGCTTTTTGATTTAAATCAAAAGTTGAGATCAGATTTCAACTCAAAATAGGGTTGAGTTTATTTTTAAAACAACTTGAATTGATTTTTTGATTTATAGTTCAACTATTTTTTGGATGTGCATAATTAATCATGAATTAAATAAATAAATAAAGTGATTTATTCTCAACTTATTTGATTTTGAAAATAAAACAATTGATTTATGGGTTAATCAATTATTAAATCAAACTTTTATTCCAAAATAATATCATTAAATATGACAACTTACTTTAATCAATTAAATAGGAATTTAATCAGTTAATGATAGGAATTTTGATTTATTGTCAAATTTAAATAATAATAATTAGGAATAAATATAATTAAATTCAATTAAATAATTAAGTGGCAGAATTAAATCTAATTAATTAAATATTGAGAATATTCATTTAATCAAACTTTAGGATAAATAGGATTTATCACCAAATAATCATTAAATCAAAGATAATTATTGATAAATAGGAATATTACTAGGAATATTTCTTGATGCAAAATTTGAGATAATCAATTAGGATTCGGTGATGTTTAGATGTGCCTTAAGTTATGATTTTGATGTCAATTTCATTTGATGTGTCGATATGGGAGGTTAATGAACCTATAGCCCATTTTTGGGGTATTACATTTTGCCCCTCTTTGAATTACTATGCGAAGCGCAGTGGTTCAAAGATAGTCTGTGTATGATATTGATTGATGTTTGAGATTGATATTGCTATGAGATAGAAGCTGATTGAAAGATTTGATATAAAGATAATAGGTCCTGAATGACCAAAGATAATGTTAACTATAATAGAAAATGAACAGATGATTGTGAAAAAGTGTCAAAACACCTAATTTTGAACCTTATGATTGTGAAGAAGTGAGTGACCGAATCTAGACTTGATTGTCCTTATATTGAATCACATTGGTATCACATCTGAACCCTTTAGTTTCTGAAGAACCAAGGAAATAACACAATTGAACCGATAGTTGCAAAAACTAATACAATTTACAAGATTAAGAGAATGCCAGATTGATATGGATCTTGATGAATCTGATATGCCCTGAGCGATGATTGATTTTCCCCAAGCAATGAGGTCTTTTGATGAATTAACAACTAGATGTGGTTGTTTGTCTCAATTACTGAGGAAAGATATGTTTTCAAATTAGATTACAGACTTTGAATGATGTGCAATACCATGCTCCCTTTGGGATTAAAATTGAAATCTCACAAGCAAAGTCAGCATGATATGGTTCAGAAGCATGTTAATTGATTTGAGAAGTGGTTAAACATGTTCGAGTATGTGTTCTGCATCATTTGGAGGTCAAGAGACCAAGTTTAACTAGGTGAAACCATGAGTTGACCATGGTTGACCAAGTTGAAATTTTGATAGTTTGATGTAAGATAATCAGTTAAGTTGAATTCTAGATTTCTTGTGATGATTGAAGGTCGACTATGCAAGTAGTTAATAAGACGAATGATCTCAAAATTTGATTTTGATCCCGAAAAAGGATTCTACTTGCTATTTCTTTGGATGGACCTTCATGTAAGATTCAGCTCTTGTTAGATTTGAAGGTGCAATTTGAAGAATCATTTAAGCATTGAAGTTCGTTTAGCCATTGTGAGATCATGCAAACATGCAAAAATGCAAAGAGACATGCAGAATGAAATGCAACCAAAGACCTAGGACCTAGTCACTGATCATGTGTCAATCATTCTCATCATTGAATTTTTAGGTAACCGGATAAATGAATACAATGCCCACTAGTTATGAAACCATAGACATATAAATATCGATTTGTATGTGCAGGAATCAATACAACATCCACTAGTGAATCAACCATAGATATATGAATATTGATTTTATTTTTGAAATGTCAGATTAGATATAAGCACCAAGGCACAAACGCTAGGATGACCTAAATATCATGTCCATTTTGATATTGTAATTTGTATAAGCATCAAAACATAAATGTCATGATGACCTAAATACACCTTGTGTTACAAACACATCAAGCAGTCAAGAGATCATTCTAAACCCAATGTGAATTACCCATAGTGACCCTTTATCATTCACATCCTTAGGTAAGATCACATTTCATAGTAGGAGAAAGAAATCACTAAAAAAGAAAATAGTTAGATAAAACTTCCTTGAATTCTCTAGGTATGAATGGTCGAGGTACACATGGCCATCCAATTCAAGATAGAGGCTCTTATAGTCGGACACCATTTCAATCCAAAAATTCCAAAGTTGTTAGATTTTCACATACAAGAAGAAAACAAAGAAAAGATTATGCCCCCAGTCATCACTCTGTAAATCCTGTAAAGGACATCATCGAAGAGCTCGAAGGGACACAATATGCAAGAAAACTCAATGCCAATCAGTAAGCATATAAGGAGATAAAAGCATGTCAAAAGCATAGATTGTGTTTAGCTTTCAGTTTTTAGTTTTCAATTTGATGTTTGATGTTTGATGTTGATGCAAAATCCTTTCTAGAGATGAGACTGACTGACTGACTCAAATGAAGCTTGAAAGGACTCTGACTGGATATGATACGTCTAAGATACATTGGAGGTCATAGGATATGACTTTGATTGCCCCCAAGTTTGAACATTGATAGGATACAGATGCTTGAGCTGATTGGTGTACATACCAACTTATTGAAAATAGGAATGCACAAACAAACCGGGAGATATGTACAAACTAAAGCAAGACTGAAAGTTGGGAAAGACCAAGATTGCGCTAATAGATGGAGTGTTTTGAAACAAGTGGCACCTGTTTGCCAGGTTTTCACCATCTTGGTAGAGATTCTATTTTTTCTACCAAGGTGCCTATTTCTAGGTTTTCACCAAGGCACTTTTTCTTTTTGTTCTTTTTTTTGTATTTTTCATTTTTCCAATTTTTTTGATATTTTTAATTTTTTCAAATTTTTTTGAGCTTTTGATATTTTTTACTTTTTTTGCTAATCATGAAGGCACCTATTGCTAGGTTTTCACCAAGATGTTCATTTTTTCAGGACTTTTTTCAGATTTTTAAGATTTTTTCAGTACATTTTACCATAGACTGAATGTCTTAGTTATAGAATTTATTTAGATGGAGAACATTGATTGGTTCTCAGAGCTATTCTCCTTTAGTCATTGAGAGTTGATAGGCACTAGAGCCAAAAGTAGTAGTGATTACAAAGGGAACCAGCCAGTTGGGTTCAAACTTCCCCTTTCACTCTCTATGCGATTGATTTTTAAGATTCTCTCTTAAGACTAGATCGCCAACCTGAAATTCTCTATGTTTGACTTTCTTGTTGTAGCCTCTAGAAATTCTTTTCAGATACACTCTGAGATGATCATATGCTACTTGACTATGCTCATCTAGTAGTTCAAGTTCTTGCAACCTAGACACTCTGTAGTCATTATCAGTTACTAGACCATGCATTCTGATTCTTGGTGATGGGATTTCAACCTCAATAGATAGTACCGCTTCAGACCCATAAACTAAAGTGAAAGGGGTAGCCCTAGTATGTGTTTTGATACATTTTTTGTAGGCCCAAAGAGCTAGATTGATCATTAGATGTCAGTATCTTCCTATTTTATTAACTGTACGGTGCAAGATTTTCAATGGATTCTTGTTTGAAGCCTCTGCTTGTCCATTCCCTTAAGGATAGTAGATAGATGACCAATGTTGTGTAATCTTGAATTTGGCACATAGGTCATCTAAGTCTTTATTCTTGAATTGTCCACCATTATCTGTCACTATGGAATGAGGGATCCCATATCTACATATGATATAGTTCAAGATGAACATAGATATTTGTTTCCCAATTTCTTGTGTTAAGGGAATCACTTCTACCCATTTTGTAAAATAATCTGTAGCTATTATGATATGGGTATGTCCATTAGAAGAATGAGGATGTATGGATCTTATAAGATCAAATGCCCATTGGTGAAAAGGCCATTGTGTAGTGAAGGGAATTAGATCTCTCCCTGGAGCATGAATTAAGTTACCATGTACTTGACACTTTTGACAATTCTTAGCAAACTTGATTGAATCTTTCTCCATTGCACCTAGTTGTAGGCACAATACTCTAGTAAAACATTAGAGGTTAGCAAAAATCAAAATCATGCAATAGAATGAAAACTACACTAACCATATGATTTACTGCCTTCTAGTAGGTGTGAGTATGATCTTCTTAGATTGAACCAAGACCAGTGACATTGACGACACCTAAATGAAAGATTTGAATGGAAGATAGCAATGAAGTAATGCATGCAAATTAATCTATATTTTTGGGTTTTCTATGCAATAAGAATGAGAAATTTGATATGAATCTATTCTATATGAAAATTGATCTAACAATAATATGAAATAAAACTAAAATGAATTGAAAAAAAGATTGATCTCACAAAAATTGTTGATTCGAAAGAAGCTTCAATTCTTCAGATGTTGATTCTCCAGAGTAAGTATGCAAATTCTGTGGATTCTATGGATTTTTTGGATTCTGTGGATGATTTGTGAAGAGCTTAGCCTTGGTTTTATAGAAATCCAAGGCTTTGGGGATGCATGGAAAAAGCCATAAATCACTCTTGATAAACTCAAGTTGATTTTTGAGTGAACAAGGAATTAAAGATAGTTAACTCACAATAAATCATGCAAAAAATAGCTTTTTGATTTAAATCAGAAGTTGAGATCAGATTTCAAATCAAAATAGAGTTGAGTTTATTTTTAAAATAGCTTGATATGATTTTTTGATTTATAGTTCAACTATTTTTTGGATGTGCATAATTAATCATGAATTAAATAAATAAATAAAGTGATTTATTCTCAACTTAACTAATTTTGAAAATAAAACAATTGATTTATAGGTTAATCAATTATTAAATCAAACTTTTATTCCAAAATAATATCATTAAATATGACAACTTGCTTTAAATAATTAAATAGGAATTTAATCAATTAGTGATAGGAAATTTGATTTATTGTCAAATTTAAATAATAATAACTAGGAATAAATATAATTAAATTCAATTAAATAATTAAGTAGCAGAATTAAATCTAATTAATTAAATATTGAGAATATTCAATTAATCAAAATTTAGGATAAATAGGATTTATCGCCAAATAATCATTAAATCAAAGATAATTATTGATAAATAGGAATATTACTAAGAATATTTCTTGATGCAAAATTTGAGATAATCAATTAGGATTCGATGATGTTCAGATGTGCCTTAGGTTACAAGTTTGATGTCAATTTTGTTCGATGTGTCGATATGGGAGGTTAATGAACCTATAGCCCATTTTTGGGGTATTACATTTTGCCCCTCTTTGAATTACTGTGCGAAGCGCAGTGGTTCAAAGATAGTCTGTGTATGATTTTGATTGATGTTTGAGATTGATTGATATGAGATAGAAGCTGATTGAAAGATTTGATATAAAGATAATAGGTCCTGAACGACCAAAGATAATGTTAACTATAACACCAAATGAACCGATGATTCTGAAAAAGTGTCAAAACACCTGATTCTGAACCTTGTGATTGCGAAGAAGTGAGTGACCAATTCTAGACCTGATTGTCCTTATATTGAATCACATTTGTATCACATCTGAACCCTTTAATTTTTGAAGAACCAAGGAAATAACACAATTGAACTGATACTGGCAAAAATTGATATAATATACAAGATTAATAGAATACTAGATTGATATGGATCTTGATGAATCTGATATGCCCCGAGCGATGATTGATTTGCCCCAAGTGATGAGGTCTTTTGATGAATCAACAACTAGACGTGGTTGTTTGTCTCAATTACTGAGGAAAGATATGTTTTCAAATTAGATTACAAACTTTGAATGATGTGCAATACCATGCCCCCTTCAAGATTAAAATCAAAATCTGACAAGAAAAGTCAGCATTGAATAGTTTAGAAGCATGTTAATTGATTGGAGAAGTGGTTAAACACATTCGAGAGTGCATTCTGCATTGTTGAGAGGTCCTGGACACCAAGTTTGACTAGGTTTGACCATGGGTTGACCATAGTTGACCAAGTTGAAATTTTGATAGTTTGATGTAAGATAATCAGTTAAGTTGAATATTGGATTTCTGTGATGATAGAAGGTCGATTATGCAAGTAGTTAATAATATGAACGATCTCAGATTTCAATTTTGATCCTGAAAAAGGATTCTACTTGCTATTTCATTGGATGGACATTCGTGTGAGATTCAACTCTTGTTAGATTTAAAGATGTGATTTAAGAATCATTTAAGCATTGAAGTTTAGCCAACCATTGTGAGATCATGCAAACATGCAAAATTCAAAAAGACATGTAGTAAGAAATGCAACCTAAGACCTAGGACCTAGTCACTCATCATGTGTTGATCATTCTCATCATTGAATTTTTAGGTAACTGGATAAATCAATACAATGCCCACTAGTTATGAAACCATAGACATATGAATATCGATTTGTATGCACATGAATCAATACAACATCCACTAGTGAATCAACCATAGATATATGAATATTGATTTTATTTTTGGAATGTTGGATTAGATATAAGCACCAAGGCACAAATGCCAAGATGACCTAAATATCATGTCCATTTTGATATTGAAATTTGTATAAGCATCAAAACATAAATGTCATGATGACCTGAATACACCTTGTGTTACAAACACATCAAGCAGTCAAGAGATCATTCTAAATCCAATGTGAATTACCCATAGTGACTCTTTATCATTCACATCCTTAGGTAAGATCACGTTTCATAGTAGGAGAAAGAACTCACTCAAAAAGACAATAGTTAGATAAAACTTCCTTGAATTTTCTAGATATCAATGGTCGAGGTACGCATGGCTATCCAATTTGAGATAGAGGCTCTTACAGTCGGACACCATTTCAAGCCAAAATTTCCAAAGTTGTTAGATTTTCCCATACAAGTAGAAAACAAAGAAAAGATTATGCCCCCAGTCATCACTCTCTAAATCTTGTAAAGGACATCATCGAAGAGCTCGAAGGGACACAATATGCAAGAAAACTCAATGTGAATCAATAAGCATACAAGGAGATAAAAGCATGTAAAAAGCATAGATTGTTTTCAGTTTTCAGTTTGATGTTGATGTAAAATCCTTTATGGAGATGAGACTGACTGACTGACTCAAATGAAGCTTCAAAGGACTCTGACTGGATAGGATACATCTAAGATATAGTGGAGGTCATAGGATATGACTTTGATTGCCCCCAAGTTTGAACATTGATAGGATATAGACGCTTGAGATGATTGGCGTACAAACTGACTTATTGAAAAGAGGAATGCAGAAACAAACTAGGAGATATGTACAAACTAAAGCAAGACTGAAAGCTAGGAAAGACCAAGATTGTGCTGATAGATGGAGCATTTTGAAACAAGTGGCACCAGTTTGTTGAGTTTTCACCATCTTGGCAAAGATTCTATTTTTGCTACCAAGGCGCCCGTTTCCAAGTTTTCACCAAGGCACTTTTTCTTTTTCTTCTTTTTTTGTATTTTTCATTTTTCCAATTTTTTTGATATTTTTCATTTTTTCAAATTTTTTTGAACTTTTGATATTTTTTACTTTTATTGTGAATCATCAAGGCACCTATTGCTAGGTTTTCACCAAGATGTTCATTTTTTTCAGGACTTTTTGAGATTTTAAAGATTTTTTCAAGACATTTTACCATAGACTGAATGTCTTAGGCATAGAATTTCTTTAGATGGAGAACATTGATTGGTTCTCAGAGCTGTTCTCCTTTAGTCATTGAGAGTTGATAGGGACCAGAGCCAAAAGTAGTAGTGATTACAAAGGGACCCAGCTAGTTGGGTTCAAACTTCCCCTTGCATTCTCGATGTGATTGATTTTTAGGATTCTCTCTCAAGACTAGATCACCAACCTGAAATTCTCTGTCTAACTTTCTTATTGTAACCTCTAGACATTCTCTTTTGATATACTCTAAGATGATCATACCCTGCTTGTCTACGCTCATCTAGTAGTTCAAGTTCTTACAACCTAGACACTCTGTAGTCATCATCAGTTACTAGGCCATGCATTCTAATTCTTAGTGATGGGATTTCAACCTCAATAGGCAATACCGTTTTAGACCCATAAACTAAAGCGAAAGGTGTAGCCCCAGTGAGAATTTTGATACTTGTTCTGATACTAGTTTTGATACTTGGTATACTTGATAGCATCTTTTTCTATTGCAAACTCCCAAACAAGATCATATCATCCATTCCCAATGTCTAGCAAGGTGGAGAATAAGAGGGATTAGCAAGTTGGTGGAAGAGATGGAAGACAAGAGAATGAAGGAGAATGAAGGGAAGAAATCCTCAAGGGAAAACTCCTCAAGAATACCCAAGCTAGAGAAAATTTTCATGTAAAGCACATTTGGACAAGCAATGAAAGGCTAGCATAGGATAAGTCACAAAATCATAATGCCAAAGAAGGACAGGATGTAGTCCAAAGGAGTAGACATGTCAAGAGGCTTCATAGCATTGTGTTTTACTCTTTCTTTTTTAGATCAAGACCAAAGGGGAAAAGGATAGTGATAGGAGAAAATGAATGGAGGAAGATAAATATGAAGGCTAAACAGGAAGGGAATGAAATCAAGATCATCGTAAGATAGCTCACAAGATAGCTAAATGTTCGTGTATAGATCAACATTGTCAGGATCAAAGAGAGAAGATGGAATGGATGAAATATGTAGAAGAACTATGCACGATGCCTGATTGCAAAGTTTTCATCATGGTACTTATCCAAGGCACCACAAGGGAGTGGTTTTCACCATATGATGAATTTATTTCTCTTTACTTTTTCTACCAAGGTGCCTATTTCTAGGTTTTCACCAAGGCACATTTTCAATTTTTTTTTTTTTTGGAAGAAGGCAAGCTTTTTAGATAATGCTCCTTGAAAGGATAAACCATGATATTCCAAGGATTCAAAATGATATGCTCAAATATGTTGATAGGGAAAGGAAGATGGAAGAGAAAAATGGAGGATAAGGTTTTATGTAAAGCGAGTGAGGTTGGAAGATAGGAGGAATAGGCAAATGAGGGAAAATGATAGAAGGTAGAAGGATAATGAACAGAAGGATTGTGAAAGGGTAGATGGAAAGGAAGGCAAGATCAACATCAACATACACCTTGAAGGGTGCCGAGAGGATGGAGGAAACATGAATGAAGGAATATGTGAAGGAATGTGGAAAATGGATAGTAGAGGTTGTGATTTAGGTGCATGGAATGGAAGAATATTTTTGGAAGAAGATGAAGTGGAAGTCTTTGGAAGCTTGAATGTCAATTTCACTTGTTGCTCAACATCATACTTTTTCAAGATAGATTTTGGAATCCATATAGCTATAGGCTTTTCATTTCTTTTTGATGATTTAGAGAGAATATCTTCAATGATGGAATTTGGAACCCATACTTGTCTTGTAATTTTTTCTTAGATATCTCTTTTGACTTTATGCCTCCATGTTGATTAGAGGAGACATGGTGATCTTATTTTTTTGATGGATTCTTGTATTGCTTTTTTTTCTTGTATTGAACATTCAAGTTACTCCCAAAAGACTTGGGACTTGTGGAAGAAGAAGGAGGATATGGCCAGTTTAGATGGGTGGTTGGATGAGAAGGATTCAAGGGTATGCATCTATGTTGATCTTGAGGAAATATAGGAGATGGAGGTATGTAAGGACCCAAGATGGATGGCGAATTAGGAGAGTTAGGAGGGGAAAGTAAAGGAACATAAGGGCCCAAGATGGAAGGAAGGTGTGAAGCCCTTAGTTTTGGTGGAGGAGGTCCAAGGATGGACTTGAAAAATGCAAAAGGATAATCAATAAGTTCATCATCATCTATGTGACAACCAAGGACATTAGCATCTTTAGAGTGAGCATTAGGATTTTCAATAGGATCATGGACATCTTGAATATGAGCACCTTCTTTGATAGGATTGTTCAGAGCTTGCAAAGACTTAGTAAGAGTAGAAAGTGGAAATGAACATGATGTGGTAGAATAAGAAGATGGAAGATTTTGATCTTGACAAGGATCTTTGGATAGCACAAGCGTACAATTTTTTTCTTGATTTTCAATAGGCTTAACATTGAAAGTAACAACACCATTTTCAATAACCTTAATGGAAGTATCATCTTTGGAAATTGGAAGTGGGATAAGGTTATTTTGATTGTCAATAAGCTCAATGGTGTAAGTAGTAACTTGATCTTTCTTAAGAGAAGACTTAAGACATGGTGGAATGAATGGGAAAGGGCATGCAGAATCAAAAGAACCATGAAACATATAAGAGACATCATGAAAAGGATTGGATGACATGGAGGGTTCTTGATCTTGATCTTTCTTTATGTTCTTTTCTTTATCATTTTTGGAGTCCTCTTGACATGGAGCCACTTCTAAGGACAAGGAAGCATGTTGGGATTGTATGGAAGACTATCACAGAGATGGTGAAGGACCAGCTAAAGTAGGCATTGTAGCATATGAAGGCTTAAGCTCTTTAGGTTTAGCATCATTGAAAGTATTTGCAGCCAAGTGAAGGTTGGCTTGAGTTTCTTTGAGAGGTAGCCCTTGAGGATAGCTATAGGGAACTGCATGAAAAGCATTAGGATCTTTGTTGGATGAAGGCTTTGTGAAAGATTTGAAAGACTCGGAAGCTTTAGGAAATGCATGGGTATTGGAGGAAGTAGAGGATGGAAGTGAATCATCACAAGACAAAGGTTCAAAATTAACATGATCTTTCTTGAGAGTGTCATCTTTATTTTCAGCATGAGATTTCTTAGAGGAAAGATTCTTATAGTATTTACATTTATAGTCGGTGCGTTGAGCTTTCTCTTCCTCAAGTGAAGTAGATGTATCATCTAGGTATTGTTCATAGAAATCATCAAAGTCTCTTTCAAAATTAGAATCATATGGATCACCATCATGATCTATCCAATGTGATGTCCCATTTCTAGTAAGCATGAGCACACGATGAGGAGGACTCTTGGGAACATAGGTGTCATAGGTATCATTATATTGTCCCTCATCATATTCATCATAGTCTTCAAAGATGGGTGTGTCACTCTCCATGGAGGAAGTATCAAAAGGATTATCATGTTGCTCATATTCTATCTAAGGGCATGGTGACATGTAAAAGTCTTTATGAAATGGAAAAGGGCATAGAGCTTCCATGGAGAACTCTTTAGGTTCCTTTTCTTTCTCAAGTTTGTTAAGTTTGACTTGCATAGTGGGCATTTGTTTCATCATAGTAGTGATTAGAGTTTCTTCCTCATGTGTACTGATTCTTTGAGACATGTTAGGAGTTTTAGGACTCCCTAGAATAGATTGATGTAGAGTTTGTTGATTAACTCCTTGAATTGATGGAGGGGGAATGTAACCAGATTTTAATAAAAAATTGCCAAGACCGTCGTCTTTGTAAAGACCAGAATTGTAGAGTTGCTCAAGAGTTGGACCCTTGACAATGGTTATAGGTAAGGTATGGGATGCTTCTCCAAATTTCTTGTGAGAGGAAGCTCTAGTTCCCACCATTAACCTTGGGTGAAACAAAAGAATATGATGAAGACAACTGAAGAAAGATCTTATTCAAGAAGATCAAATGACGCAACCTTGTCAAGGTTTGATTGATTGAAGCATAGATTTGACTTAGATGAGGGCTACTATGCCTTGGATGTATGGGTAGATGCCCAAAAGATAGCGGACAAGATATCACAACACTTAGTCATTTTTGAAGATTGATTAAAGATTGATAGTTATGACAAGGCTTTGACACAAGATGATAAAGACTCAAATTGATTAAACAGAAGGCTAAATTGGATTCAAAAGGCCACTTTAGGAAAATGATTGGATTCATTATAGGCTCTACTCTGTTCTTGACTAGTGATTTGTTTGAAAAATTCCAAGATGTATTTCTCAACTCTAACATGTAGTTTCAGATAGTGTGCAACAAGAAAATAGGCATACAAACCCCCACAAAAATCAGATCTGATAGAATGTTGACCAACTGGAAATAATAAGCTCTTTGTTTTGCAAATTTTAGGACAGGTTCATGTGAGAGAATGCTATTTCATGCGAGGAAGTGCCAGGCTGCATGTGAGAATGTGTTGTCTCATGTGAGGAAGTACCAGGCTACATGCGAGAATGTGCTATCTCGTGTGAAAGAATACTCAGAAAGTTGAAATCTCACATGATAAAAGGACATAGTTTGATAGTTTTGGCATAGATTTTGAGACATAGTGCTGGCTGTTCTCTGATAGAATATTCAGTTCTCACACCAGAAAAGGATTTTTGCTCAAATTTTGCAATTGTTGAGTGTTTCAGTATCAGATTGTTATGTAAAATTTTGAAGATTCATGTAACAGTTTGTTTTAAGCAACCAAGAAGATATCGAGCACATAAAATAGCAAGCAAGGGAAGCAAGAAATCATCTAAAAAAAATGAACAAGGGCAAAAGTAACCTTGCGCATGAACAAGCAATAGTGACTTATTGTGCTAATCCCTAAAAATACTACTTGTGCATGTTCCAAAAAGTTTTTCAATAACACACATATTCCTAAAAAATGAAAATTTGGCCTTACTAGGGTTTTTAGTAATGGTTTGACTCTGCAATTTTTATGATCCAAGAGGGTGAACTCCAATCTAGGTGCACTGGATTTTTGAAACAGTTTGAGAACTTAATCTTCAGGATCTTCTAGGGAGATCTAACAGCCCAACAAGAGACCACACCTATGGGGATTTCTTCCAACACGACATTTATATAGAGGTTGTCACTACCATGGAAAAAATTGCTATTACCGCTTGAGGTTCCATCCAAGTGGTTGACCCAATTAAGGGAATGTCCACTATGGTTAACCCTCTCTAAAGGTGACTCATAAAAGATACCACATGGAGACTAGTTCTAGATTCAAGGATCTAAGTTTCTGATACTACCCAAAAAGGAAGTAGAGCATAGTCCTCTAGGCTTTTCACTTTTAACCAAAACAAAGAAGATAGATAAATCTGACATTCTAAGACTAAGATTGTCTCACAAAGATCTATGACATCAACCGCTTATGATCTATCAACCTCTCCGGAGAGAGAATGTATCAACCAAAAGTTGAAGACACACAAATCTAGTAGAACGTGAGACGCCCTCAGTATCCTCCCTACCTACAAGGGTTCCTTTGTTGAGAAGAGTTTCACTAGAAACCCACTCTCTCAAGAACCATGAATAGTGTTCATAGGGCCTAATTACTATGTGTAACAAATATGCAAAAAGCAAATCTATGTTTGTTTTAGAGCCCAAAACTGAAGTGTGAATTATGAAAGCTGTAAAAGGAACTCAAGCTTGACACAAGAGAGTTTGTTTTATGTCCCAAAATGAAGTGTTATCAAATGTAATAGAATACTTGAGTTCCTTGCAATGTGCTTAGTAGATTTTACGTATTTTAGCAATTTTTGAGCATTTGTCTTCTATCTTTTGTACCCACAAGACGTACCTACACCTGCACCTGCAAACCACTGTTATGAAAGACTTACCTATTCTTGTACATGAAACCCAATGTTATAAAAATCCATCAAAAAAAGAAACAGAACTTTTCAACCCCATGTGGTAGAAAATCAGGTTAGTCAAATATAATATGTCATTTGATAATCGAAAAACTTGTTGTCATAAAAAATCAGATTTTGACCAGTCTGCACTAAATCAACAATAACTTTTGCAAATCAAAATGAAATTAATCCAAACCAATGGAAAATGAAAGATAACTCAAATACCTTTCCATAAATATAAATTTTAGATCTGTTTCATGTCATATGTGCATGTACCAATAAAAACATCAGTCTGATTTCATAAAATCATGTTCAGACCAATATTCACTAAAATGATCATAACTTTTTCAAATTAAAACAAAATTAATCCAAACCAATGGAAAATGAAAGCTAACTAAAATACCTTTCTAGAAATATAAATTTTATATCTGTATCATATCATATGTGCATGTACCAATAAAAACATCAGTCAGATTTCATGGAAAAATAGCCCAAAAATTTATCACAAAACTCACAAAAATTAACCTTGTGGTCGTGGGTTCGAGAAAATGATAGAAATTTGATAGAATAGAATGGAAACCCATTTTAGGGCTCCATAGTGGGTGCCAGAAGATCATACTCGCACCTACTAGAAGATCATACTCACTCCTATCAGTGACGTTTGTGCCTTGGTGCTTATATCTTGTTTTAGAAGATCATATTGGTCTCACTAGTCTTTGAACCACTGCACTTCACACAGTAATTCAAAGAGGGGCAAAATGTAATACCCCAAAAATGGGCTATAGGTTCATTACCCTCCCATATCGACACATCGAATGAAATTGACATCAAAGTCCTAACCTAAGGCACATCTGAACATCATCGAGTCCTAATTGATTATCTCAAATTCTTCATCAGGAAAAATTCCTAGTAATATTCCTATTTATCAATAATTATCTTTGATTTAATGATTATTTGGCGATAAATCCTATTTATCCTAAAGTTTGATTAATTGAATATTCTCAATATTTAATTAATTAGATTTAATTCTGCCACTTAATTATTTAATTGAATTTAATTATATTTATTCCTAATTATTATTATTTAAATTTGGCAATAAATCAAAATTCCTATCATTAATTGATTAAATTCCTATTTAATTGATTAAAGCAAGTTGTCATATTTAATGATATTATTTTGGAATAAAAGTTTGATTTAATAATTGATTAACCCATAAATCAATTGTTTTATTTTCAAAATAATATCATTAAATATGACAACTTGCTTTAATCAATTAAATAGGAATTTAATCAATTAATGATAGGAATTTTGATTTATTGTCAAATTTAAATAATAATAATTAGGAATAAATATAATTCAATTCAATTAAATAATTAAGTGGTAGAATTAAATCTAATTAATTAAATATTGAGAATATTCAATTAATCAAACTTTAGGATAAATAGGATTTATCGCCAAATAATCATTAAATCAAAGATAATTATTGATAAATAGGAATATTACTAGGAATATTTCCTAATGTAGAATTTGAGATAATCAATTAGGATTCGATGATGTTCAGATGTGCCTTAGGTTAGGACTTTGATGTTGATTTTGTTCGATGTGTCGATATGGGAGGTTAATGAACCTATAGCCCATTTTTGGGGTATTACAGGTAATAATATCCAAAGTTCTTTTCACAATATTATCAAATCCATGTATAGGAACATTATCAGGTTGAATAGTAGATAAATCAGCCTTAATCACCTTGAGCATATCCATGCTACAAATATTAAGTCTAGATCCATTGTCAATTAAGGTTCTGCAATTGATACTCTGATTAATCGAGACAGCGACCATAAGAGCATCATATTGATTCTGCACCTCTAAGGATGGTAAATCATTATTAGAAAACACAATAGGAGGTACAGAAGGCATAGTATGCATACAATCCAAAATAGAATGAATGTTTTATTGATTATGAGGTGAAGTAGGAAGAGTAGATAGATCTTTTTCCAATGCCTCATGATATGTAGGGGATGTTTGAAGTAATTCCCATAAAGATATCTTAGTAGGAGTAGCATGTAATTGGTCAACTAAGTTATAATCCTTAAAGGTAGATGGATACCTAGGTTCTTGAGGAAGCATAGGTTGAGAAGGAGGTAAAGAAAATGGAACAATAGGATAAGGATTATTCCATGTATGATAAGCATGTGAAACTAAATCAGTGTTATCAAAGAAATCCAAAGGATCTCTAGGTTTACCCTTAACTGTTATACGAGGACATCCTTTTACCATCATCAAAGGTGTAGGATATATCAATTTAGGTTTATCAATGTTACAAATAGTGGGACATGAAGGTAACCATGCACACACCTTATGGTAAAGGTCAATTGGAGAGGTTGTGGAGGAGAGTGAAATAGGAATAGGAACCATGGAGACCATATTCAAAACATTTTCAGTCTCACTACCATGTACCTTATTAGGGAATCTATCTTCTTGTACAATAAAAGACTCATCAAAGTACTCAAAACAAGAATCATACATGTTGAATACAAAGAAAGTACTAAAAGGATAAAAATATTTTTGTATTTTTAAAGGAATTTTGCAATTTTTTTGTATTTTTGAAATATATATGCAAGAAAGAAATCTAATCTTATAAGATTTAAATCTAACACCATAAAAGAAAGAGTTGTCATAAATGGGTTCACCAAAATGAATATGGTTAAAATGGATACATAGTAATATACCTAACATTCAACACATATTCATTTTGAAATTGGAATTTGGAATTAAAATAGCATAAGTAAATCTGAAAATACTTGAAAATCAATTAGGTCAAGATACATACCTCATCATGAAATTGATTCATAAATACCTATTTTCTAAAGTCTGTGCACACTTTCAAAAAAATTTGAAACTTGTCTTGGATTGGAAATGCTGAGACAAAGCAAACCCATAAATCTTTCTCCAAAATAGCTCAGCTTAGGTTTGACCCTCATAAAAGGTCAAATACCACATTCTTTATTTGAAGTCCGATTCAAATTCTGTTTGTAAATCTTGGAAGTTCGGCGAAAAAGGTACTCAGATCTGTCCTCTGATCCTTAAAACAACAACTATAGATATCTGAAAAGGGGAGTTTTGGGATGGCTATATAGGTTTTTTCCTTAGTCAAACCCCCATTTTGGTGGTCTCCACCTCCACGAATAGCTGATTGAAATAGAATGTGTGTGTGTTTGTATGTATTGAAAGTGTAATGCCAAGATCTAATCCTCTAGATCAAAACCCTAGCATGAATATGTATGAAATAACAATGCATAGATTTGAATGAGATAGAACAACATACCAAGCCCCCAAGGCTAAATTATTTCTACCAAACTCATAATCCATAATTGCTACTTGATGATTGAATGCTTGAAAGTTGATAATGGTGGATCAAGGAAGAAAGGATCTCTCTTACTCCAAATACGAGCTCACAAAGATGCTTGATGTCAATAATGGCTTGATCTTCTATGTCTTCCTCTTGGTAACTTGCATCTTCACTATTCCTCCCTTGTTTGAATTCTTTCTTGCACTTGAGAGCTTGCAATTTCTTGAGATGAGATATGAAAACTTGATGTGAAAATGAGAGAGGAAGGCCTCCTTTTATAATGATCTAGGGAACACTCCTCTAGATGGGCCACCTTGGAGAATTAAATCCCAATTAGGTCTTCACCTTTAGAAAATATACCTAGATTAAATTCAATTAAAGGATTTACCATCTTGAAACCCAAAATGACCAACCCGGAGGTGGGAAAATAAATCTCCTAAAAGCCCGAAGCCTGAAAATTCTAGAAATTGGAATTTTGAAAGAAGGTGTCAAAGTCGAGGTTGGACCTAGCCTAGTCAAGGTCTTAGCTCAACCCTAACCTAGTCAGGGTCTTAGCTCAACCCTGACCTAGTCAAGTTTTAACTCAACCTTGACCCTGGTCCCAAATTGACCCAGAACCAAGTCAGGAGGTCCCGGGGATGCCCAGAAACCTAGAACTGATGCCAGAATAGGATAGAATGTTAGGGATAGATATAAAATCCTATGATTATCATGATGATGGCCAAGAGGATCCATTTCTAAATCCTAACTAGAAAATAGAGCCATGGAAGAGGGAAATTAAGGAGAATCCTTGGGATCCTAACCCTAATTTCACTTAGAATGAAGAGGATGAGTGCAAAATGCATCCTAAATGCATGTCTATCATGATAAATGTAATAAAAGAGGGTGCTAAACCTACCAAGATGGAAGTGCTTCCATTTTAAGATGATACATGATGTAAGGTCTCAAACTTAATCTTGGCAGTCATGTGATGTGAAAAACCACTGTCAATAATCCATTTTTCATTCTTGTTCATATTAGAGATCAATGTAGTTTTCTTATCCTCATCAGATTCATCTTTCATTGCAACATAGACTACCTCAATTTTAAAATCATCACTATCAGTGTCAGTTTCTTCTTCAGAAATGTAACTAGATTTCTTACCTTTTCCTTTTCTTTCTTAATCTTTATCATTCCTATCAGGACATCTAGCAGCTATATGACCAACTTTGTTACATGCAAAACATATAATAGGGAGTTTACCTTTATATTTTCCTTTTCCCCTTCTCAGTCTTCTAGCCATAAGAGCTTCTAGATCTTCAAGTACTTCATCAGAAGTGTCACTATCACTTTCACTTTCACTGATGCATCTTTCTTTCTATTTCTTTGGCTTGTTTAGAACTAATTGTGACTTAAAATCATATTCAACATTACCAATACTACCAATAGTGAAGTTATCATAGTTAGAGAGTTCAAAAGCAGTCAGCTTGCCAACCAAAATTTCCAAAGTAAGCACATTTGTAGAGTTACATCTAGATTCCTGAATAGCTGAGATCTTAATAGCATATATAGGATGCAAAGTTCTTAGTACTTTACCAATTATAGTTTCATCCTCAATAGTCCCACTTTCTCCTCTAATAGAATTCACAAGTTTTATTCTACCATAATATTGTGCAATGTTCTCAACTTCTTGCATTCTCATTTCATCAAACTTAGCTCTGAGACTCTTAGCCTTAGCTTTGAGTACATTTATGTCACCACCATAGAGCTTTGCAAGAGTGTCCCACATCTCCTTAGCACTTGTTGAATCCTTAATGTCCCCAAATTCTAGATAGCTTAGGGCAGATGCAATTTCTAACATTGCCTGATTATGTTCTTGCTTAGCTCTCACTTTTTTGGCAATCACAAGTGCGACAGGTGAGACATAGTCATTCTCAATTTAGTACTTTGTAGAATCACCAATACCAGCCAGATGCAACTTCATCAAACTTTTCCATGTAGGGAAGTTTTCCTTATTCAGCTTCGGTACCTCCTTCTTATACATCCTGATCATTTGCTTCAAGCTCCTTTAAACTTGATTTCTGTAAACACCAATAATAAGAAAAATGGCTCTAATACCAATTGTTAATATGATTTAGAACAACAAAGAGGGGGTGAATCAGTTGTTCTTAGGTCCAGATGTATAAAACAAACTTCAAAAACTTTTCCTTAAATCAGATCTAACAACCAAAACCAACTCGGTCATCATTGATTCAATAATAGAAACATATAACATTGTAGTCCACTACCTAGCTGTATCTAACTTGTAAAACATAGAAATGTCTAAACCAAAACATGCACACAAGCATTGACACTAGGATTTATAATGGAAACCCAATCTGGGAAAAACCACTTTGTAACATGCTACTATTATTTTCACTCTTTTGAAGTGAGCTCAGTTAAAAGCCAACCCTGTCAAAGGTTACAATACACACTGTTAGGTGTGACTCGGTTAAAGGATTTCAATCACTCTATTAGAAGTCAGCCTTGTTATAGGACTTACATACATTCCATTAGAATGCAACCTTGTTCAAAGGATTTAAACATATGACTGTTAGGTCAACCTTTGTTGAAAGGATTTTGACTGTTACAATGGTTATAAAGTAGCAACAGTATTGATCTGAAAAATATACAACTCACTTTGCAAATATCAGATCCAATTCCGTACACAAATGCTAGTTTACTGACTTTGAAACTTTTCCAGCTCCATCTCTGATCTGCTCGGAACTTTTCTTCATGCAATTACCACACTTCTCCTTTAGCCTTTTCTTCTTATACAGTCAATAACATCTACTAATCTTCCAACATCCTCTGTTCACCCATACACACACATACCTAATGCTTAGGTTCCCTTAATACTTCCTCGATTAGGTTAACTCATCTTTTGCCACTCAATATCCTTTGTAGATCTTGGGGTTAGGTTAGATTCATTGAATCTACCTGCTTTATGTTCTTTGGGTCCTTTTCTAGAAGCACCTCAAATCTCTTAAAGAATTAGAATAAAATGTTTTTTAGTGCATTAAATGCTTTCAAACAATCAATAAATAAAGTCAACACATTTTACATAATCCAAGAATTCAACAATGTCAGCTCCAAATCTGAATTCTCTTCAAATATAAAAATACTGATGCTCGATCAATACTATGATCAACTACTCGGTCTTCATGTAGAAAGCTCAGTCATTACTAAAAATGTTTCCTCGGCTTAAACTATCTTACTCGGCAATTAACTGATGTTCAATCGACACTAGAATTTTTCTCAGCATACACTGACTCGGTCGACACTAACATCACTCAGCTTGAACATGATTTCTCTATTTTTTCTTGGTCAAGCCTACCAATTTAGTCTTCAGTATTACTAAGATAAACAATACATTGTCTCATCATTGTACAACATAGTCAAGTACACTTCTTAGTATCAAGATAACTCAACCTTTCCTTAGGCGCTATTGTTACCAACCTTGCCTATCCCCTTAGCAACACTCAAATAGATATAGTACTTTCCTAAGTAGCAACAGTCTTATTAGTTAAGATTTGACATCAACGACAACACAACAATTTCTTCAATTGTAGTTTCCAACAAGATGTCATATCAACTACAATAAAGTTCAAACTATCATGTTAGGCTAATAAGCCAAGATATTTTCAACCAACTGTCAAATCACATCAGTAAAAGATTAAGATTAGTTCAATTATGATCTTCCATTTCTAATGATAAAGGTAAACATCAAGGTGATAAATACCACCATATAGAATACAAATAAGTGTAGCATTGTAAAGGAAAGTCCTTCATGAAGGAAGCTTCAAAAACCTATTCAAAAAAGTTAGCTAAGGAAAGAATATTGTGGGAGTGCATTTCCATCCTGCCACAAAGCATTTATGCTTTCGTGGAATCTTCCCTGACATGAAAGATACCTAGCCTAGCTAGAAGTAGTCTAACAAAGTAAAACTGACTGGAGTACTATAATTGTGCATATGTTTATTCAAGTTTTATCAATAACATCATAATTCTCAAGCATGATTATACAACATATGTTTAAATAACATCATTCCCCAATAGTATAAACATCTCAATTTTTCAATTTCATTTCATTTAGAACAAGAAATGATAGCTCCATAAATACAACCATTCATTTAACTTTAGAATAGAGATTAATAAAAAATTCACTTAGCTTCATAAATGTCTATTTCTTTGAATACCTATATGAGAATATCAAGAAACTATTTAATAGTCTCTTCATATAGGAACATTCATTTCTTGAGCATAGAGAAACACAAAACTACATTCATGCATACATCAACATAGATGAACCTCAATTTCTTTAAATTCTTCTAGATATATTTATATATATTTCTATATGTAATGTAATCATATTCTTCAAGAGCCTATAATTTTGTAATAGTCTATGCATGTCCATATGTCAAAAAAACAATTAGTCATACAAAAACATTCATATACACATCACCACTCAATGGAAAAACAAACAAAAAATAAGCTTACACATACGCATAGGTATTTTCTTTCTAAGTGAAATGATCATAAACTGAACACAATGGACCCATATCCCTTTCATAGTTATGACATTGAAAAGTAATCTAGTGTTTCTTACATAATAAATTATTATATCATTATTTACTATATATACTATCAAAACTCAAAATTAAAAATTATTGAGTACTTTGAGCGAATTAATGATGCCAAGTTTATGTCGACCCTTTTCTTTTATTCAACCCATCATTCGATAAAAATTTTTTCCATTTAAATGAATACAAATTGAATTTAGAGTATTCTAAAGTTTACAATCTACTATTGGATTCTTTTCCCAAACTAAACATTAGAAACGTTCTTTTTTTATGAAGAAACTTAAGAATAACAATTATCTTTCTTACTACTAAAAATATGAAAGAAATTTCAAATTACAGTTTTCATTTTGAGTTATTCCATTTACTGGTAACTTGTATTTTTTATGTTCATGGAAGACGTCTACAATTTCATTTCCTATGGTTACCTTAGGATGTTTAGCAACCATTTAAAATAGGAACACCTTCTCTATAATTTAAGTTTATAATCTGATCGAAGAGTAAGAAATTTGTTTAAGTTATCTCAACACTAATTAAAGTCATGCTAAAACTCTAAAACACATAACCAAATTTGTTTCCAAAAAAAAATTGTGCTCTTTAGCATTTTAAAATTGAGGAAAAAAGATGCATTTTGAAGATTACAATAAGCCATGAAAAACTCAAACAAGAAAATATATATAGGAGTTGTTTACTCTTAGAAACCACATTCTTCCAATAAGATGAAAATATTTAGATAGAGTGACATCTTTTTGGATCTCTAGTAGTGGCAATAATAGCTTGTAGTTGATAAGTATAGGTACTTGGTTGAGATAAAAGAAAGATAATAGAATTTAGACTACCACTCTATTACATTCCATTTAATAGGAACTTGAGTTTTCATGAACATAAAATTGAATGGAGTCCAAAAAAAGCACCACCAAGGATACAACATAATCACAGTAAAAAAGACCATAATCAAGACACAACTAGCGAATAAAAATTGGAATTGAAAACACCTCTAAACATGAAGAAAATAGAAAATTGATCAGTACAGGTGACAACTTAACAAGATAGAATGCAACACCTAATGATGAAAAAATAATAATAAAATACCCTATTCGTAATCTCTCAAAAAGAAAATAGCTCCTATAGAGCTAATAGCAATGAAAAGAAATGTCACTGAAAAATTTATGATTTCTCATATACATGCCAACCCAGCTATAAACTCATTGGAGGCTTTTGTTGGAGATTTTCCAGCAAGCTAGTGCTGACTGTATATTTGTCAGTGATGACAACATATGGTAAGTAACATGCATAGAAGACTTATGTCATAAGCTTTGAGTATATGTAGCATGGACATGTTATCAACATGATATCATGGACGCGGAGGTTAACAATTAGTATAGACAGTTATGTAGCAATGTTCTTGATAGAGTTACATGTAGTGTTTTGTGAGTGATTGTCCGTACAGTCATCATGGAGCCTTGCACCTTTTTATATGTGATGAAGACATGTTAGTGGTGTTAGAATCATGGACACAGAGTTTGATGATCAGTAGAAGTGAAGTTATGCATTCATTATTCACCAATAGCAGTTTCCTGTGTTTATTCAGAAGAGCCGACATCAATTGTATTGGTTTAGGAGTTGCGTCCATCATTTCGGTATGCACCCTTGGATTACAGATTGGAGAAGTGTTAGGAATGATTTGTTAAGAGTGCATGATGTAATTCATCTTGAGGAAGAAGTTTCAGTTACTTTGGTAGAGATAACAGTGTGTAGCATGTGTCTACATTTATTAATATTGGATAGGTCCTAGATTGTGTTGCGTGCTTAGTAGAGCTGACAAAATTATTATTGGAGTATGTTATAGTTTCTATAATATGATTTCAAGGTGGTTCTAACAAGCCAACTTGATTATATCATTTAGAGGAAAGATATTTATAGGCATTCATTTGTGATTGCTAAAGCATGGTTCAGAGTTGTTTGTGAAGAAAAGAGAAGAGTGTGTGAAGTGTCGAGCCATTAGCAGAAGATCTATGTGACCAAGTGAAGATTTTATGCTATACATTGGAACTGATCTAGATAGCAGGTCAAAGCGTAGTTCACTAAGATCTAGATATAGTGTGTATCTGTTATTTGGCAGGTTGTAGCCTTCACCCCTTTGAGCAGTGAGCTCTTAGATAGTGCGTCCTCACCCCTAACAGGGTTAATTGTAAAAGACTCCTAACAGGGTCTGACCCTTGACCATTTCACTGTACTAAATATATTGTAAAGAAACTCCTAATAGGGCCAAGGATCTTCTAACAAGGATCATAAAAAACTAGTGCAGATTATTAGTGGGTGTCAATTCCCACCGGGGTTTTTACCTATTTGGGTTTCCAGCACTACTACATTTGGGGCCAAATTTCGATAGAAGTTTATGATGGGTAACTTTTTATTATGACTTTGGTGTTTTTTTTTTGTAATAGGCCCTGATGATGTTGGTATTCTGATGGGTTTTTAATTGACCATCAAAATTCTGACAGATTCGGAGTATAGATAAAAAATAAAAGTGAAATGGCCTCATCATTTTTATTTCGATTAGATAGAGGGAGTGAGAGAAAAGAAGCGAAAGCTGAGTGCATGATAAAGTATGTGATTTCTTCATCTTTCAAGCCTCTGGCATCATATTCAAATGCATTTCATTTTATTTGATCATGAATGCTCTCTAAAATGACTGCATTCTACTGGTGTTGTGCCATAGCCAGTGCTTTATCTCTATTATTTGATGTTATTGGTGCTTGTGCTCAAGGATATCGATTCACTATATTCAAATGTTTGGATTCATGTTTGTTGATATTACTAGCATATATGTTTAATGATGCCATTATAAATTGTTGTCACTAAAATGATCACATTCTACTGGTGTCATGCCCTAGCCCATGCTTTAAATCCATTATTTGATGTTATTGGTGCTTGTACTCAAGGATATCCATTTTTTTGAAATGTTGACTGTGGTTATCAAATAGACAGCCCATGAGCTTCTAGC
The DNA here is from genome assembly GCA_027943335.1 of Chamaecyparis obtusa. Lineage (NCBI taxonomy): Eukaryota > Viridiplantae > Streptophyta > Pinopsida > Cupressales > Cupressaceae > Chamaecyparis > Chamaecyparis obtusa. Next base: position 355,143 of record BSBK01004348.1, read on the forward strand.
TAGGCACCATTTGTATTGATAGCTTAGGGCATCAAATGTATTGTATCATTGATAGTTGATAATTTGTTAAAAGGAAATAGGACAAAGAAATTTTTTTATTTAGTTTCTCTATTTTGATCCTTAAGTGGCTTACAACCCTAGAGAAGTATATGTAGATTTACAGATGCAGTTGCAGGATACATAGTAGTCGATAATTCATAATAAATCCATGCATCCAATTTGAATAGAAATTAATACAAAGAAATAGGGTCCTCCAATGGCCCAATCATCTAGACCTTGACTGTCCCCTCAACCAGTGACCCTTCAAAACTAGGTTATCATGCAATCAATGAGTGATCCTTCATTCTCCTGGTGAGCTTCTAGGTAGGTGCCATTTGTATATTTAATAGCTTATGGCATCAAATGTATATTGTATCATTTATAGTTGAGACTTTGTTAAAAGGAAATAGGACAAAGAATGTTTTTGATTTATTCTATGTATTTTGATCCCTAAGTGGCTTACAACCCTAGAGAAGTATATGGAGATTTACAGATGCAATTGCAGGATACATAGCAGCCGATAATTGACAAGAAATCCATGCATCCAATTCGAATAGAAATTACTACAAAGAAATAGGGTCCTCCAATGGCGCAATCATCTGGACCTTGACTGTCCCGTTAACCAGTGACCCTTAAAAATTGGGTTATCATGCAATCAGTGAGTGATCCTTCATTCTCCTACTTTGCCCTACATCCAAACATATTGGAAATACACAATACAATGATAAAAAGTCTTTCACAATCCCCCTTCCCTCAAGGAACACTATCAACCATCCCTTCCACATAGCATTTCACTATTTTATGAGTGGATTGTGCAGGAACAGTTAACATTAAACAAGGAGGAAACTCCTCAACACATCTTGGAAACCATTGAATTCAATAATAAATGAAACCTAACACCAAAACTATTCCTTCTATAGTTGTAGGATACTATTAGAATTTGTAATCTTTCCTTGATGTATTTATAAACCAAGGTTAGACTATTAATCTTTGTTGTAATATATTAGGATATAAGCCAAGGTATCCTAATATACTTCTTTTTTGTCTTCTTTCCACTACATTCTATTTCATCCTCTAGTGGAATATGTGAGGACAAATATTTATTATAATTTGTAATTTAGTTTATTCCTCCTTAAGAGGAATCTCACACTTGGCCCACACACACTTATGAATGGTGGCATTCATAGACTTGGGAGTTACATTCTAACTCCTCAATTATTGTATGAGCAATTTGCTCTCTCTCTCTCTCTCTCTCTCTCTCTCCTCTTTTTAGGCTTTTCATGCCTCACTCATAATGTCACAAGGGGTTTTCTTTGCTTTCCCCTTTCAAATATCTTGCCTTCTTGTGTTGGATCTTGGAGCTTTCTCTCTCCTTGCTTATGGTAATATTTTTTCATGCATTCACTCACTTAGATTCTTTCCTGGTATTGTTTATTTTTTTATATTTCCTTTCCATTTCTAACATGGTATCAGAGCGGTTTAATCTTTGTTTTTGAGTGTTTGCATGAAGGTACAATTTGAAGGAGACTCTTGAGAGAGTTCTTTATTTTTTTAACTAATCTGGTTAAAGTAAAAAAATTGAAATTTTTTTTGAGTTTGGCTAGTTTACCACCAAACCTGGTTTATCTATTGATCTATCCTTGGTTTGTGTTGTGCAGGTTTCAAAAAATTAGTACTTCCTTTTACTTTGTTAGTTAAATTTATTTTGAATTTCCTTTATCATCATACCATATTATAATAGTAAAAGTCTCCTTTTAAAAGAATTAAACGTTTATTTAATTGTTTAAATTTAATTTTCAGTTTCATGCATGTATAGTTTTCCATTTTCAAATTTGCAATCATTGATTCGATTCTAGTTCTAATTTAAGTTTCTATTTGTTCTAAATAATATTGATTTAGTCTTTATAGTCGCAGCTAATCATTACTCCTGCAAAATTAAAATCATTGCATGAGTTTTGGAGTATATTCTTTTCATGTGTTTTCTATCTCTGCATTTTTAAATATTAACATTTTGAGAGTAAAATATTATGAGAGTAATAGCCTTTTATTGTGCAAAATTTTAATATATTTTGATAAAAAATCTAGCATTTTTAATTTCATAAAATAGTTTATTCACATTTTTTGTTAGATCATTTAATCTTTTTTTAGTTTGATTATATTATTTTAAAATTGTAACTTTTTTACAATAATTTAATTATTTTTGAATTGTAAATGTTCATATCATCTTAATAAAATTTTTTATAACATTTCAATAAGTTTTATAATAACAGTTCACTTTTTATAATTTAAAATTCTATTTGTGTTTCAATTTAACAAATATTTAAATATTTATTTATACAATTTAAACCTTGACTAACATTGTCTTAAATTTTAGTATCTCATTACTTGAGAATAATCTTTATTTTTTTAGTAATTAAATCATAAAGTTTATTGAGTTCACTGCTTAATCATTATACTTTGTGTTGTTTTTCTCTAGATTCTTACAATTTTTTATGTTAATCATATCTACATTGTGTTTATGAAATTAAATTAAATCATCATCATTACCAAGCACGGAAGGAGATTATGTTCATTAAACAAAGGGGTAATTTTTTTAACATTCTATTCAAACCTTTTATAAGCTTCTCGCTTAATCCTTGTTTAACATTCTGTTAAACTGACTTGCTCGTTAAATTGATTTTGGACTTTAAACTGATTCACACTTTAAACTAACTTAACTATTGCTATTTGATTGCTCGATCCTTGTCTTGTTCTAATCCCTCTAACCTCTTTCTTCTTTTTTCTCAATTTTTTTCTAGATATCTGATTTCATTCTTTTGAATATTTCATTGGTGGGCCCATCCTTTCAATATTCACACATATGTTCACCTTGCATGGAGATTTTAACTGATATCAAATAATTTATACTTATTGCTCTTCCAAATATTTCTTTTTATCTCAAATTATTCAGGTTTATGAGTTATCTTACACTATTGCCTTCATTATTCAGTGATTTGATTCAATGTTATTATGTTCTATTGATCTATCTGCACATAGTTGCAATTTTATGTTTTTATAGTATCTTTTTATGCTCATGGTAGCATTTTATGGTTTGATACCATTCTTTTATCTTGTAAGTTGCATTGGGAGCCAATTTTTCAAGGTTAACTATGGTGGACCCGACAATTTTTTAATTGACTCATAGTTTCCTTATCTGGCCCGTGGAGTATCCCTCCATCCTATAATTGGTGTGTACTTACTCAATGGAGTTCCCTTCCATTTGTTCCACTTTGGTCCTCAATATGAGGATGATATTTTATGGGGATTTCCCCTTCAATTTCTTTTTCTTCCTGGTGTATGCTCCTAGTTGCGATTAATTCATGGTATGACTTCCAACACCTGCTCATTTTTTGAAGCGTATAGGTGACGAGGCCACCATATCTTGGAGCACTCCAATATAGGAGACTCTTGTTTGAAAAAGTTGTTTTGACCCATCTTGATCTTCTTCCTCGTGGCAATGATGTGCTTGTCCATGATGGATTTCTTATTTGAAGGCAATATGTTGTTTCTCCTCATAAACCATTCATTGATCTGCATTAATAATCATGCTTGGAAAATCTGAATCTTGGATTGATCTAATTCTTTTGGCACATGTGTTATCTTTGTCTCTCTTATATTTCTTTGATAATTATACTAATGTGATAATGTTTTGCATACTTTATTTCCTAGATCGTGGGTCATGTAGGTGATGGAGTCGCGACCCATTCACTTGTAGTGGGATGACTCATTAGTGGACTATCTATATCCATGTGATTAACGCAATGTTGATGCAGGTTTCATTAGTTGGCCTTGTTTGTGGTCATTTGTGCATTAGTATATATCTTTTATGAGAGCATTATTGTTCCAATCTTTTGAGCTTATGATTTATTTTAGATATCATGTTAACTCCATTGCATGTTGGTGAACAAGTACATTTATCTTTATTCCTGTATGACAATTTATTTTAATCACTCAACTTGAAAGATTTTCTAACTTGTATATAAGATGAAATTCTACTTGTGGATAGTTGTCTTGTTCTTGTTCCTATGTTTCTTTTTTAGGTGATTATTCAAGGCACATCCAAAGGACCCCTATTCTCCTATCAAAGACTAATGTTCCATATGGCTTCTTGCACACTTGAAGACAATAAAATTACTTCATCTTGAAGATCAAGTTGTAGATTATTGTAAATTATGGGTTTAATACCTCTTGTTGTAATTTCCCCAAGTAAAGATTAAACTGGGGTGTTAGAATTTGTAATCTTTCCTTGGTGTATTTATAAACCAAGGTTAGACTATTAATCTTTGTTGTAATATATTAGGATATAAGCCAAGGTATCCTAATATACTTCTTTTTTGTCTTCTTTCCACTACATTCTATTTCGTCCTCTAGTGGAATATGTGAGGACAAATATTTATTGTAATTTGTAATTTAGTTTATTCCTCCTTAAGAGGAATCTCACACTTGGCCCACACACACTTATGAATGGTGGCATTCATAGACTTGGGAGTTACATTCTAACTCCTCTCTCGCATCTCTATTTAAGAGATGCTCCTCTCTCTCATTTTTTATGAGGTTTCTTCCTCTTCTCAATTATTGTATGAGCAATTTGCTCTCTCTCTCTCTCTCTCTCTCTCCTCTTTTTATGCTTTTCATGCCTCACTCATAATGTCACAAGGGGTTTTCTTTTCTTTCCCCTTTCAAATATCTTGCCTTCTTGTGTTGGATCTTGGAGCTTTCTCTCTCCTTGCTTATGGTAATATTTTTTCATGCATTCACTCACTTAGATTCTTTCCTGGTATTGTTTATTTTTTTATATTTCCTTTCCATTTCTAATAGATACATAGTAGTCGATAATTCACAAGAAATCCATGCATCAAATTTTTATAAGGATATCCTACTAATCAATAAGAATTTTCTTGAGATGACCAATGATTATGCATTTTGATGGCAGTGTGCTAGTTCAAAAGGATAATATAAATCTGAAACAATTTTTTTTTATTTTCTCAAACTATAAATGTGGTTAAAGGGAAAATATTATGTGGAAAACCCACAAACCAAGCTAGCAAATGATTGTACATAAAATTATTCCTATATTCATTCAAGTATTGCTATGCTTCAGCTACCTAACCTTTGAGCTTCATCTAGAGGAATGTGTAGCTTTAAGATAGAGTTACTTCTTGGGCCTTACAATAGGGTGGAATATGATCAAGATTTGTTTAGGCTGTATCTTTGTTAGTCCCATTGTTAGGTTCTTATAGTTCATGGTTTGAATCTATTATGGTTGTGTAAGGGATTTGTAGATGCTTTTTCTAACATAATTATTGGACACCATGATTGGAACAACTGGTTGTTGGCTATTGTACACATGAATCATATCTGTCAATGGTTCTTTGTGTTCAAGAATTCATTGATCAATCTTTGAGATTTATTGTCCCAGCTTTAAAAGAGTGATAAAAGATATAGTGAGTGTTATCTTTTCCAAGTGTTTTGTGGGTGCCATTATCTTCTATGAGTAATTGCTGGAACCAAATTATGTTCTTTGTGTCTAGTAAATATTGCAGACACAACCATCTTCTATGTGAAGGGTTTCTTCCATCCCCATGAGGCACTATTGCATGGTTTCCATTCCCTTGTAGTATACTGAAACTAATTTAATACAAGTGTGCACTATTTTGGGTTCCATAATTTATGGCCCCTACACTGTGGTTGTTAGCCTAATTAAGACAGGCCTACCTTTGCATATAATAAGAGGCCAACATGAAACAAACATCCAGAGGTTAGGGGGTTGTTCCCTATCCATAATTTATTATTTAAGTGCTAAGTGATGATGGGTATATCATGTAATTCATACCTAGTGTGTCTCTTTCTTTCTCTCCACATTTCACATTAGGAGTATATGTTATAAAATACTAATGAAATCAACTATAGGTAAAATCTAATCAAAATTGCTTGATATAAAGATTAAAATAGATCTTGAAGAAATATGGGAACCTTTTTTGACAAATATTGTACAAACAAAGTAATACTCCAAAGAGGAAATGCTTCAATGTGGAACAATTGAAGGACAATATTTTACTTTTATATGCACATCTGCAATGTTTTTGATATATTTCTGAGATAACAAAACCATAGAAAGAATAGCATATAGAAGAAAGTCAAGAATAATGATCACACTTTGAGATATTGTGGAAAATTAAAGGAAAGAATTCTTGGTGGGGTTATCATGCAATCAGTGAGTGATCCTTCATTCCCCTCTTCCAGTGACCCTTCAAAACTAGGTTTTTATTTAGTTTCTCTATTTTGATCCCTAAGTGGCTTACAACCCTAGAGAAGTATATGCAGATTTACAGATGTAGTTGTAGGATACATAGCAGTTGATAATTCACAATAAATCCATGCATCCAATTTGAATAGCAATTAATACAAAGAACTAGGGTCCTCCAATGGCCCAATCATCTAGACCTTGACTATCCCCTCAACTAGTGACCCTTCAAAACTGGGTTATCATGCAATCAGTGAGTGATCCTTCATTCTTCTGGTGAGCTTCTAGGTAGGCACCATTTGTATATTTGATGGCTTAGGGCATAAAATGTATATTGTATCATTGATAGTTGAGACTTTTTTAAAAGGAAATAGGACAAAGAATGATTTTGATTTAGTTTCTCTATTTTGATCTCTAAGTGGCTTACAACCGTAGAGAAGTATATGCAAATTTATGGTTGCAGTTGTAGGATACATAGAAGCTGATAATTCACAAGAAATCCATGCATCCAATTTGAATAGAAATTAATAAAAAGAAATAGGGTCCTCCAATGGCCCAATCATCAGGACCTTGACTGTCCCCTCAACCAGTGACCCTTCAAAACTGGGTTATCATGCAATCGGTGAGTGATCCTTCATTCTCCTGGTCTGCCCTGGATCCAAACATATTGGAAATACACAATACAATGATAACAAGTCTTTCAAAATCCCCCTTCCCTCAAGGAACACTATCAACCATCCCTTCCACATAGCATTTCACTATTGTATGAGTGGATTGTGCAGGAACAGTTAACATTAAACAAGGAGCAAACTCCTCAACACATCTTGTAAACCATTGAATTCAATAATAAATGAAACCTAACACCAACACTATTCCTTCCATTCACTTCTACCAAGAATAAAGCATTTAATCCATTCAACATTACATATAATCATTAGACAATTACATTTCCTAACTATGTAGAGGAACAGTCACGAGCAAAATGATCAAAACTACTTTCAACTTTGCACAAGCTATTCGTCACTCTTAATGAGTTATAAACATACCATTGTTTTAGTTTTGCTTGCGAGTTATGATAATTTTTGTAAACATGTCATTGGTTCAGTTTAGTGTATTCATTTTTGTCAGACAAATCTTCATTGTCTTTTGATTGTCTTCTTTATATAGTAGCATGTATTAATTGGTTGACAAATAAAGAAGCATTTAGACAATCGGAAGACAATGAAGATAATTTTAAATGCAGCTAACATAATTTTTTTTTACAAAACTGAACCAATGACATGTTTACAAAAAAGAAATAGAGTGATAATAATATGCTAAAAATTGTATTCTATTTAATACACACCAAAGGACTAGTCCCAACAATTCTTAAACATACTTTATCTGATATGATGAATTCTTAAACAATTAAGGTTGGAGTAGACATAGTTATCACACAATTTTTTTATGTGGTATAAGGAAGATTTGGCTGATTAAGAGTGAGGCCTTCTTTAGAATCTCATATAAATTTGGCCGATTAAGATGAGAAGAAAAACACAATTCATTAGTTAAATTTTTCAATTTCATGTATTTTTTCTCCTATTTATTAGGTGCATGAGTTGAAGGTTGAATGTAAGAGTCTTTTAATGTTGTGTTACCTTAAATCTCAAGTTTTTGATACTCTTATATGATGATCTTTCTCAACAAGTATTTTATTCTATTGTTGTTTTTTGAATAACATATTGGGAAAATACAAAATTGTGTACTTCTATAGGATAGTTAACACAAAATTGAAGCATTAAACAAGACTTGATCAAGTTGGAGGTGGAACGTGCACTCAAATAGTAAGTAATGTAGAATAACAAAATAAGTAATTTTTCGTGTCTATATTTTGTTATTTTTTGAGATTACATCCATGTTCTATATTCATAGAATGGTTCAAAATTGAAATTTACAATTCGATAAAAGTACTGATGGGTGTTGTTCCTTGCACCCTCAATCAAAAACTTGCCTCCATTTTATTTTGATTTACAAACTACTATATTATTTGAATATCTTTCTTTCTTGCCACAATAGGAAAGACTTTGAGGTGGAAGACTACAATAATATAAGTGTTTCAATTTGGTATACTATACTACAACATCATTTCATAACTAAGTTTTCAATTTCTATATATCATTATGTTATAGATAATCTAAGTGAAGAAGCATCATATCAAACAATCCAAGTGAAGAAGGTAATGGGGATGCAATCAATAGATTGTGGTCGAACTTGAAAAGAAAAGGCGATGGAAAATGTTATTTTCCCTGCAATAATTGTAAGGGCTTAAACATTAGAAGATTGCTAATCAAAATAGCTAAGAGACATTGTAGGGATAATGGTCACATTGAAGGAGGCTTTGATTATCATGAATCGGTAAGTTTTTCATTATATTTATTTAACAATTAATATATATATATATGAAATACACGTGATGATGAGATCATTATCATGGTTTATTTGTGTTCATTTTAATATAGGTCAACTTCCCTAGGGGAGTACGTGATATGGACCATGGTGTGTGTGTGTGAATTTTGTACCTATTCTATAGACACAACACTTCAGTAAAACATTAGAGGTTAGCTTAAATCGAAATCATGCAATAAATGAAAAACTAATCTAACTAGGTGATTTACTACCTTCTAGTAGATGCGAGTATGTATTCTCAGATTATACCGAGATCAGTGACCTTGACGACACCTAAACAAAGGATTTGAATGCAAAATCTAGATATGGAATGAATGCAATTAATCTATTTTTTTGGATTTTAGATGCAATAATATGATAATAACTTGATATGATTCTATGCTAACAATGATATGAAAAACTGATATGCAAACTAAGCTAAGAAATGATATGAAAATTATGTAATAACAAATGAAAATCTCACAACAACTCAAATTCTCAAGATCGATTCTTCAGCCTTCAATTCGATAGCGTGAGTGTGCAATTCATGGATGGATGGATGGATCGATAATGAAGATATGAAGCCTTAATTTATAGAAATCTAGGGCTTTGGAGGTGCAAGAAAGAAAGCCATAAATCACTCAAATAACTCAGGTTGATTTTTGAGTTATTTTTAAATAAAGGATAACTAACTCACAAAAACATGCAAAAGTAGAGTTCAACTCAAAATAGAGTTTAGATTTAATTGATAATTCATAGTTGTCTGCTTTTCTTGATTGTGCATGATTTATTATGATTTAATTTAATAATAAAGTGATTTATTTCCAACTTAATTGATTTTAAAAATAAAACAATTGACTTATGGGTTAATCAATTATTTTTCAAACTTTTATTCAAAAAACAATATTATTAAAAATTGACAACTTGCTTTAATTAATTAAATAAGAATTTAATCAATTATTCATAGGATTTTGGATTTATCGCCAAATAATAATTAAATTAAAGATAATTATGATAATTAGGAATATTACTAGGAATATTCCCCTATGCAGAATTTAAGATAATCAATTAGGATTCAATGATGTTCATATGTGCCTTAGGTTAGGACTTTGATGTCAATTTCATTCGACGTGTCGATATAGGAGATTAATGTGCCTATAGCCCATTTTTGGGGTATTACATTTTTCCCCTCTTTGAATTACTGTGCGAAGCACAGTGGTTCAAAGACAGTCTGTGTATGATGTTGAAACTGATGTTTGAATTGAAATTGATATGAGACAAAAATTGATTGAAATTGATATGAAGATAATAGGTCCTGGATGACCAAAGATAATGTTAACTATAATAGTAATGAACTGATGATTGTGAAAAAGTGTCAAAACACCTGATTCTAAACCTTATGATTGTGAAGAAGTGAGTGACCGATTCCAGATCTGATTGTCCTTATATTGAATCACATTGGTATCACATCCGAACCCTTCAGTTTCTGAAGAATGAAGGAAATAACACAATTGAACTGATAGTTGTAAAAACTAATACAATTTACAAGATTAAGAGAATACTAGATTGATATGGATCTCGATGAATCTGATATGCCCCAAGTGGTGATTGATTTTCCCTGAGAAATGAGGTCTTTTGATGAATCAACAACTAGATGTGGTTGTTGTCTTGATTACTGAGGAAAGATATGATTCAAGTTTAGATTATAGACTTTGAATGATATGCAATACCATGTCCCCTTCGGGATGAAAATTGAAATCTCACAAGAAAAGTCAGTGTGATATGGTTCAGAAGCATGTTAATTGATTTGAGAAGTGGTTAAACACATTCAAGAATGCATTCTGCATCATTGAGAGGTCCAAAAGACCAAGTTTGACTAGGTGAAACCATGAGTTGACCATAGTTGACCAAGTTGAAATTTTTATAGTTTGATGTAAGATAATCAGTTAAGTTGAGTACTGGATTTCTTTGATGATTGAAAGTTGATTATGTAAGTAGTGAATAATATAAATGATCTCGAATTTTGATTTTGATCCTGAAAAAGGATTCTACTTGTTGTTTCATTGGAGGAACCTTCATGTATGACTCAGCTCTTATGATATGTTTTTAGCATTTTTTATTTTGAAGATACATTTGAAGAATTGTTTAAGCATTGAAGTTTGTTTAGCCATTTGTGAGATCATGAAAACATGCAAAATGTAAAGAGACATGCAGTATGAAAAGCAACCTAAGACCTAGGACCTAGTCACTAATCATGTGTTGGTTATTCTCATCATTGAATTTTTAGGTAACCGGATAAATCAATACAATGCCCACTAGTTATGAAACCATAAACATATTAATATCGATTTGTATGCGCATGAATCAATATAACACCCACTAATTAGGAAACCATAGACATATGAATATTGATTTTATTCTCATGTCCATTTTGATATAGCAATTTGTATAAGCATCAAAACATAGATGTCATGATGACCAGAATACACCTTGCGGTTCAAACACATCAAACAGTCAGGAGAGCATTCTAAATCTAGTGTGAATTACCCGTAGTGACCCTTTATCATTCACATCCTTAGGTAAGATCACATTTCACAATAGGAGAAAGAAATCACTCAAAAAGATAATAGCTAGATGAAACTTCCTTGAATTTTTTGGGTATCAAAGGTTGAGGTACGCATGGCCATCCAATTCGAGATAGAGGCTCTTATAGTCGGACACCATTTCAATCCAAAATTTCCAAAGTTGTTAGATTTTCACATAAGAAGAAAACAAAGAAAAGATTATGCCCCCAGTCATCACTCTCTAAATCTTGTAAAGGACATCATCAAAGAGCTCGAAGGGACATGATATGGAAAATCCTCAATGTGAATCAATAAGCATACAAGGAGATAAAAGCATGTAAAAAGCATAGATTATTTTCAGTTTGATGTTTGATGCTTGATGTTGATGCAAAATCCTTTCTGGAGACAAGACTGACTTAATGACTTAAATAAAGCTCTAAAGGACTCTGAATGGATATGATATGTCTAAGATACATTGGAGGCCAGAGGTTTATGACATTGATAGGATACATACGCTTGAGCTGATTGGTGTATAGATCAACTTATTGAAAATAGGAATGCAGAAACAAACCAAGAGATATGTGCAAACTAAAGCAAGACTAAAAGATGGGAAAGACCAAGATTGCACTGATAGATGGAGTGTTTGAAACAAGTGCCACCCGTTTGTCATTTTTTCACCATCTTGGTAGAGATTCTATTTTTTCTACCAAGGCGCCTGTTTCCAAGTTTTCACCAAGGCACTTTTTCTTCTTTTTCATTTTTTTCATTTTTTTTTTATTTTTCATTTTTTTTTTGTACTTTTGATATTTTTTACTTTTTTTGTGAATCATCAAGGTGCTTATTGCTAGTTTTTCACCAGGATGTTCATTTTTTTTAGGACTTTTTCTGATTCTTATAATTTTTTCAGGACATTTTACCATAGACTGGATACCTTAGGCATAGCATTTCTTCAGATGGAGAACGTTGATTGGTTCTCAGAGCTGTTCTCCTTCAGTTATTGAGAGTTGATAGGCACCAAAGCTAAAAGTAGCAGTGATTACAAAGGGACCCAACCAGTTGGGTTCAAACTTCCCCTTGTGTTCTCTATGTGATTGATTTTTAAGATTTTCTCTCAAGACTAGATCACCAACCTGAAATTCTCTGTGTCTAACTTTCTTGTTGTAGGCTCTAGACATTCTTTTCTGATACACTCTGAGATGATCATATGCTACTTGTCTACGCTCATCTAGTAGTTCAAGTTCTTGCAACGTAGACACTCTGTAGTCATCATCAGTTACTAGACCATGCAGTCTAATTCTTAGTGATGGGATTTCAACCTCAATAGGTAGTACTGCTTCAGACCCATAAACTAAAGTGAAAGGTGTAGCCCCAGTAGGTGTTCTGATACTTTCTCTATAGGCCCAGAGAGATAGATTGATCATGAGATGCCAGTCTCTTCCTATTTTATTAATTGTACGATGCAAGATTTTCAATAGATTCTTGTTAGAAGCCTCTGCTTGTCCATTCCCTTGAGGATAGTAGATAGAAGACCAATGTTGCGTGATCTTGAATTTGACACATAGATCATCTAGGTCTTTATTCTTGAATTGTTCATCGCTATCTGTGATTATGGAATGAGGTATCCCATATCTACATATGATATAGTTCAATATGAACATAGAGATTTGCTTTTCAGTTGCCTGTGTCAAAGGGACTACTTATACCCATTTTGTAAAATAATCTATAGGTGTGATTATATGGGTGTGTCCATTAGAAGAATGAGGATGTATATCTCCTATAAGATCAAACGCCCATTGGTGAAAAGGCCATTATGTAGTAAAGGGAATTAGATTTCTCCCTGGAGCATGAATTAAGTTGCCATGCACTTGGCATTTTTGACAATTCTTAGCAAACTTGATAGACTCTTTCTCCATTTCAGGCCAATAGTACCCATCCCTAATAATTTTTTGAGCTAGTGTTAAACCATTCGAGTGTGACCCACAAATACTATCATGGACTTCCTCTAATGTACATTGAGACTCTTCCCATTCTAAACATCTAAGTAGCATACCATCTAGACCTCATTTGTACTGATCATGACCAATGATGACATATCGGGAGGCATTTCAGATAAGGTATCTCTTTTCATGGCGATTTAAGGTATCAGGAATGATTTGGTCTTGGAGATAGGAAAATATTTTTTTGTATCTAGATGAATCATGACCAACAATAGTGCAGATCATGCGGGTTTTAGGGGAATCATATGTAGGATAAGATAGTGCTTCCACCAGGAACTCATAGCATAGCTCATGTTCAGGCTACTATAATAGAGTAGATAGCATTGCCATTGCATCGACAACCTTATTCTCTATTCTAGGAACTTGCTCAAATGTGATAGATAGGAAATACTTCTTTAGATCATCTACCATTCTCTTGTAAGGAATGCGTTTTTCATCTTTAGTTTGGTACACATCATTGACTTGATGGATAACAAGTTGAGAGTCTCCATGAATGTGTAATTTTGTTACTCACCACTCAATTGCTATTTTCATACCATTCAAAAGGGCTTCATATTCTACAATATTTTTTGTGCAAGGGAACTTTAATTTGAATGCTTTTGGGATTGAGTATCCTTGAGGAGTTATGAACAATATGCCCACTCCTGATCCATTCTATGTATAGGAGCCATCAAAGAATAACTACCATTCTCTAGAAGAAAGAGTCATGATAGAAGAGTCTGGAAATTCCATTTGCATTGGTGTATCATCAATCATAGGTGCATCTGCTAATTGATTAGCAATAACCTATCCTTTGATAGCCTTTCTTTCCGTATATTTAATGTCAAATTCACTTAAGAGCATGACCCATTTAGCTAATCTACCTGTGAGGGTAGCTTTGCTTAGTAGGTACTTGAGTGGATTAATCTTAGCTACCAATTTTGTCGTATAAGCTAACATGTAGTTTCTCAGTTTCTATGATGCAAAGATCACACCTAGACAAGCTTTCTCAATCATTGAATAGTTATTCTCATATGCAACCAATGTTCTACTGATATAGAATATAGCTCTTTCCTTTTTGTTCTCATCATGTTGTGCAAGCAATGCCCCCAGTGATGTATCTATAGCAGAGACATATAAGATCAATGGCTTCCCATGAATAGGATGCATCAAAATAGGAGGAGTTGATAGATACTTCTTGATATGATTAAATTTGTTCTCACATTCTTCATTCCATGCAAAGGTCACACCCTTATGTAATGTTTTTGTAAAAGGTTGTGATATGTCTGCTAGCTGTGATATGAATCTTCTGAGAGATTGAACTCTTCCTTGTAATGTCCTCATTTGACTAATATTCTTGGGAGGTTGCATTTCCATGATAGCCTTTACTTTAGCTAGATCAACTTCAATGCCTTTCTTTGAGACTATGTATCCTAAGAGCTTTCCAAAAGTGACATCAAAAGCACACTTCTTAGGATTTAGTATGAGACTAAATTTTTCCATTCTGTCTAGTATCTTGCTCAAGTCATCTAGATGTGCAGCCCTAAGCATAGATTTTGCTAAAGTATCATAATCCTCCATAGTCCTATGCATCATGTCATGAAAAATAGATGTCATGGCTCTTTGATATGTACCACCAGCATTTTTAAGCCCAAATGGCATGACATTCCAACAGAAGGTGCCCCATACACATGTGAAAGTAGTTTTTTCTTGATCCTTTGGAGCAATTTTTATTTGGTTATATCTGGAAAAACCATCTATTAAAGAATACATCTCAAAGCCCATAGTCATGTCCACTATCATATCAATGTTAGGTAATGGAAAATCATCCTTAGGGCATGCTCTATTTACATCTCTAAAGTCTGTGCACACTCTGATTGATTTATCTGGTTTTGAAATAGGTACAATATTAGAGATCCACTCTACATAGTCAATAACGTAGATGAATCCAGCTTTTAGGAGCTTCTCTAATTCAGCTTTCACCAAGAGTGCAACATGAGGATGCATCATTCTTAACTTTTGTTTAACAGGTTTGACATTTGGAGCTATAGATAAATGATGCATTATAAGATTAGGATCCAATCCTAGCATATCTAAATATTTCCATGCAAAGTTGATCTTCTTCTCTGTGAAGAATGTTGTAATTTTTTTCTTCTCTTCTTCTAATAAAGATTGTGCTACATGGATCAATTGTGGTTCCTTAGCTATTCCCAAATTGATAGATTGAGTGGGCTCAGTTAGAACCAAAGATATGTCCTATAAATGACTTGGAAGGACATCAAATATCTCATCTTTAGGCACCTCAGAGAGGTTTCCACCTTTGGATACATCTTTTATTTTTACTTTTGTAGCTTCTGAGACTGCCACAAAGTGGTTTTCACCCTCAGAACTCCTTTTCTTTTTCTTTTTATTCTTATTTTTCTGACTAAGATATTTGATGTCTGACTCTTTCATGCTAACACTCAGTTCACTAATGGAAGTACTCATAGGCTCAACTACATTAAGGTAGCAAGAAAGGGCATAGTCATTTGGGAAGGTATAAACACTGTGGCTCAAATTTGTGGAGGTTTGATCAATAAGTTCTGGATATTGGATAGTCAAAGTGGGGAAAGATTGGGAGATAGTGTTTATGGATATGGATATGTCATCATTGGTCCTAACCCAATGCTCGAGTTCAAAGGTGATATTACAACTTAAGAGATTCAATTCATGAATAGGCTCAATGTCATCATGGGAGTCCAATTTAGCCATAGGTGGATCAGACTCGATAGGTTCCTCATTTCGCTCTAGACTTACATTGGGTTCAAGTGCATATTGGTGAATAACATCAAAATATTTTTCTATAATGATTTCATCTTCTTTTGGAATGGCTCCCCATTCATATTCATTAGATTCTTCATCTATGCCTCTAGGAAATCTAAGAACATGAGTAAAGTTAGGATGAATACCCCAAGAAGGGTTACCCTCAGATTCTGATTTGAATTCATACTCATGAGAATCTGTCTTAGAATGACTACCACCTTCCTCTTCTTGATTGTTTTTGAGATTAGCTAGTTCTTGTGTTGCAACTATCTCTTGATTGATAGTAGGTTCTTGTGTTTCTACTACATTAATTCTTTTGATTGGATCATCTTTATCATCAAGAAGGTTTTTGATCTCTTTAGGCAATTTTTCATAGGGAATGAGTTTTGAGCTATCTGAATCACTATCTAATGGTTCAGTTTCTTCCTTCTTAAGAAGAGGTTCTCCTAGTGCAATTCTCTCTATGACATGAGAATAATTACCTTTGAGGTGGAAGGGTTTCTTTTTAAAGCCTAAGCCAATTGTATCCTTGTTTGCCCTACCAGTATATGAAATAGGTGTTATAAGACCTTCTCCTCTAACTCCTAGAGGTCCTTTACCTGAATATCCCATCTTAGCTATTAATTTATCTCCTGGACCATATGCCTTAGAAGGGATTTTGGATACTATGGAGTCACTAGTTTGAACAACTTGAGATTCAAGTTCATCTTTGTATAGCCATGCAAGCACAACTTCATCCTCTTCAAATTCTTGCTTGGAGACTTGTTCTGCTACAAAATTCTTTTTATAGGCCTCAAGAGGTTCTTTAGAATCTCATTTGGACTATTTTAAAGATTGTCCATAAGACTTAGGTGAGATAGGGAGAGATGTCAAAGATAAGATTGGCTCTATAGTATATTCTCCCATACTATTTTCTTTGATATTGACCTCTTTTGCAAGATCTTCCATTTTAGATGTGGATGCTTCTTTAGTTGGTTTAATGGAAGATTCTCTGTTATTAGGCACAAGCTTATCTGTACTTTCCTTCAATGTATTGCAAGTGGTCGATATGTCTTCTGGAATAGTGACCTCTACTCCTGTTATACACTAAGTTTTCACCCTTGTTTCAAGCTCTCATAGTCTTGATAACCTAGTATAACATGGGAATCATCTCTAGGTGTGGGACCAATGCTAACTAAGATGAAACCTCCAAGTTCTAGGTTGGTTCCTCTTGGATAATCACCTTAATTTGCTTCTAGACATGAAAAGTAAATCTTTTGAGGGAAAGGGATAGAAGGAATGCTTGGAAAGGGAAATGACTGAAAGCAAACTACCTACTAGGTGATACACCAAAATTAGGCTTTGCATCTCAGTATAGAGGATGAAAATAATGAACAACTCAGGTCTAGGAGATCACAACTCACTAAATAGGCTTGCATAAGTATTTCATTGAAGGGCTTGCAATAGAAAGAGGCTATTCAGGGAAAGAAAGGATTTCACAAATAATAGCATTCCTAAGGGATTTAGACACAATTTATGACCTGCAAAAAAACACTCACCTCTGCAACTTGGTATAGAAATGAGACAAATAATCAGGGGGTTGAGGTATACCCACAAGAGCATTCAAATCAAATCACCCACAATAATACACAAAATTGTAGAAAGATAGAGCGATCAGGAACCCTAAGATATCACTCAAAACATCATATACTTTGATTCAATAAGAGAAGACTCAAACAAGGAAGCATAGGGACATGAAGAGTTGTCACAAAATACCTCTATAATATCTGAATCATCAATGAAATATTTACAACTATATAAGCCAGAGGGTAGAAATGATACCACAGATGACGCTTAAGAAAAGTGAAATTCTTCTAAAATTGTACAACTCTGAGCTCAAAAGCTCTAAAAATGCAATATATACATACTCAACTACATGCAAGTAGGAATAAAAAACCTAACTAGGGTTACAAAATTAAACAATGATATCAAACCCTAGGGTACTGATCAATTATTATGAAAATCTCTGAGAATGACAGTGATCAAATCATATCTTTCCTCATGGGCATCCATCTAGTACTGAGCTCACCTATAGGTACAACAACCTTGACTTACCAACCCACCTAGAACTCCACTAAGCCATGAAGGCTCCAAATTTGATTATATTTTGCTAGGAGTGGTACTATTCAAAAGGTGGTGCCAACTCTTTCTAGCACCTCTTGTTATGAAAATGTAGCAAAGGACCCTACAATGCCAGCCAATAGTCATCTCCATCATCCTCACAACCAGCACCATCCTGAGAAATTAATTCCTGAGCTACTCGACGTCGTGCATGGCCGAAAGAATGCAAGACCCTTGCAGAAACTTTTTAATTTTGAAATATAATGGCTAGCACAAATTTTAAAATGTAACCGTTGATGAGAAACCCTTCCTGGTAGATGAATGACTGTGATGCACTTGAAAACAGCTTGAAAACCCATCTCTGACTAGTCAAAGCCACTGTGGAAGTCAGCGGCCAATGAAACACGAGCAAATTAGCACATCTGACAGACTTGGACCCATGACCTATAGAAAGAGCATCAGATGGTTGTCGCAAGATCACAAGGGCTTGGAAGATCCCTTGCAATCAAACAACAACCATAGATCTTTAGTCTACTAACATCCTTGTAGATACTCTGACACAGTCCTACCAATAGAGCCTAGCTATCATCTAACCAACCAATGAATAACAAGCACATCAGAAACTGAGGATCCACCTAACAAAGCTCAGAGATAAAGTAAGATCAATAGAAAGCTCATGATCTCATGTGTTAGAAAATCTCCTTCAGATCATGCACCAGCCGTTAGATCTTCAATCAACTAACAACCCACCGAGGCCACGCTGACATGACACCACATCACCAACCCTGACCAATCACAAATGCATAGCTCAGACTACATGGTAGGACCCAGTGACAAATGGACCCACTGCAACACCAGTCACCACTACATGGATCAATCAAATGTGAGCACATCAGCAAGAAAGGACCCATCGTCAGAGCCTCAATAATAAAGAAAGATTGAGAGTTGGTGCATAATCTCATGTGTCAGAGAAACATGAGATTATACACCGATCGTTGATCTAAAAGGGACACAGTCTGTCAGGCCCACTCTGAAAATTGGACAAGTCACCACCTCTCAACAAATAGGAATCCTCCATGTAGGACAATGTGGCAGTGGACCCACTTGACTTTGAAGCACTGCAGGGAAAGGAAATCTATAGCCATCGCAAGATCGCATGCTTCTGGCAGACCCTTCACAAACTTACGACGACCATTGATTTTGCTGAACTGGGACCCCACAAGCTGAGACTGTAAAACATTTAAGTGACTACATGACTAAAGGAAGAATAGACCACCCAGTGAATCACTAACCGCTAAGGACTTAACTGTGAAACACTGGGGTATTATGCGAACAAGGCATTCATTGAATTACCAGAAGGAAAAGGTAACCGCTGACTGACTTGGAGAACTAGCGACCAACCAATGAATGAAAAGTGCACATGGAGAATTAAGAACTTAAGTGGCTGATAAAGTAACAATGAAAAAGAATGAAGGCTTAGGGTTTTCAGGGGTTTTATGCCTCCAACGGCTAGTTTTATGAAATTTTGACCTGCAGACCAGGGAAATAGAAAATTTGCAGAGGCCAAGAAA
Source organism: Chamaecyparis obtusa (assembly GCA_027943335.1). Lineage (NCBI taxonomy): Eukaryota > Viridiplantae > Streptophyta > Pinopsida > Cupressales > Cupressaceae > Chamaecyparis > Chamaecyparis obtusa. The sequence continues at coordinate 374,902 of BSBK01004348.1, forward strand.
CCAAACATAAAATCATGAAATTTTCAAGGATTTTAGGCAAGGTGAAAATAGAGACCTAGCAATAGATTTTAGCCAAATTTGCATGCACATGAAAATTAGGGTAACATTTTGGCAATTTCTGCTAGATGTCAGCCTGCTAGACATAGATCAGTGGCCTATAAACAATCCATTGGGCATGGGGGGCATAAAAAAAAAAAAAATTCTCGTAGGGAGATAGAAATTGTGCATAGCACTTCTTGGAGAATAGGAAACTAACCTAGAGAATAGGGAAAGAAAGAAGAAAACACATATTTACAAGAATTTATAGAGAGGGATTAACCTCAAAGTAGGGCTTCAAGTGGAATCCATTGACTGAGATTGGCAAGACAACTCCTTCAAGATTTGAAAGCTAGAAAGCATTGAATCCCTTGCACTCTGTTTTAACAAATGGTCCACCCCAAAATGAATCAAATTTGGTATGTCTACCAGGCTTGGATCTGAACTCATCCCACTTGAGGACTACATCCCCAACCTTGAAATTTCTAGCCCTGGCTCTCTTGTCAAAAATTTTCTTTGTCTGAATCTGATGGAATTCCATATCCTACATTGATTTGTTTCTGAATTCTTCTAACTCCATGAGTTGAGCATACCTGACCTACAAGGGGTCCTCCTCTTCAAATAGGACATACTAAGTAGCCAAGTCTAGAGTTGGCAATTCAACTGAGATAGACAACTTGGCCTCTTTTCCATATACCAACACATAAGTAGAATTACCAATGATCTTCTTTGTGGTAATTCTATCTAACCACAAGGCAAACTTCAGTTTGGTATGCCAATCCCTTTGGTTGTCTTGCAGAGTCTTCTTGATTATCCTAATCAAATTCTTGTTTGTTGATTCTGCTAAACCATTGCCTTGAGGGTAGTAATTGGAACTGGTATTTAGATAAATGCTATTCTTGACTACCCACTCTAAGACTTTGAGGCCTATGAATGCCAATGCATTATCTGATATGATGGAATCAGGAGTGCCAAACCTATGAACTATATCATCATAAAAACCTAAGACACCACTCTCATTGGCCTCTTTTAATGCAATTTCTTCTGTCCATCAGGTGAAGTAATCTGTTGCAGTGATTATCCATTTATGGCCTGCACTAGATGGAGGATTGATCATGCCAATGAAGTCTATACCCCACTTCATGAAAGGTTGCTCTATTTTGACTGGCTATAGGGGTGAGGCTACAAGCCTCTCTTTTCCTATAAACATGGCACACTTGATGCATTTTCTCACATACTCATGACTATCCTTGAAGATAGATGGCCAATAGTATCCAGCCCTCATGATTTTAAAAGCAGTAGTCCTAGGAGAAAAGTGACCTCTAGAAGATCCATCATGAAATTCAAATAGGACATCGGCTATCTTTTCTAAATCAATGCATCTTAAAAGGACACCGTTGTGATCCTTTCTAAAAAGAACTTCATCTATCAGCACAAAAGGAACAAATTGCAATCTATAATACCTCCTTTTTGCTGAATCCAAACCTACATGACTTGTCATGTCTTCAAATAATTGATCATATTAGGCAACCAACTTGTTGCCTTGGCTTGTTCTTCTATAGAATGCACCACTAGAGATACATCTATTTGCTCTAATTTCTTTGAATTCTCATCTGATGCCAAATGCTCACAAAGACCTCTTCCTCTAACTAGCTTGGTAGTTTGAATATCTATGTCATATTCCATCACCTTGGTGATCCAACCAGCTCTTTTTTCATTCAGGTCTTTGGAAAGCAAAAACTCCTTGACACTTGGATGAGTAACCTTCAAGTGTACCTTGCTATGGGTCAACAAATATCTAAAATTTTTAAGGCTCTTTACCACAACAAGTACATGTTTCTCTACAAAGGAGTATCTATGTTCATACTCTTCTAAACCTTTGCTAAAGAATGCAATAGGCTACTCCAATCCATCTAAATTTTCTTGGGTCAGCATTGCAGATATAGCATCATGACCTCCATAAGCATAAAGGATAAAATCCTTACTGAAATCTAGGTTTAGGAGAGTAGGGGCTTCTGTTAAGGCCTCTTTGATAGCTTGGAAATTGACTCTCCCTTCTTTGGTCCAACTAAAAGATAAACTCTTCTTTAACATGGCTGTCAAAGGCTTTAGTAAATCTAGAATATTAGGCAAGAACCTCCTAACAAGTTAATCTTTCTTATGAAAGATTGGAGACTTTTCTTGTGATGTGGTAGGGGTAGCTCTAGGATAGCTACAATTCTCTTGGGATCTACTATGATCCCTCCTTTGGATACTACATATCCCAAAAATTTTCCTTCATGAACTGCAAACACACACTTCTTGGGATTAAGAGATATCCCAAATTCTCTACACCTTTCAAAAATCTTCCTCAAATGTTTGATATGGTCTGTTGCATGCTTAAAATAGATAGTTATTCCATCTAAGTAGACCAGTACAAATTTATACATGAGGCTTTTAAAGGCCATATCCATTGCCTTTTGAAATGTACCACCTACATTTAACAAACCAAAGGGCATCTTTTGATAAGCCATGGTTCCCCACTTGGTTGTAAATGCAGTCTTGTATTGATCCTCTTCATTGACCGGGATCTGATTGTATCCTGAATAGCCATCCAATAATGAAAATCTCTCAGACCCAGAGACACATTGTAAGATTTTCTCCATGGAGGGTAATGGATGGTGGTCTTTTAAAGAAGCTCTGTTAAGATCCCTAAAGTCAACACATAACCTCAATTCCCTATTCTTCTTCCTGACAGGAACAAGGTTGGAAACCCAACTAGTATGCTTGATGGGGTAGATGATACCACTTTCTATTAATTTGAGCACTTCTTTATGCATGAGTGGCTCAAGCTTGGGATTAACAGGCCTTTGCTTTTGTCTCACTGGTTTGGCATTTGGTTCTAACTCAATAGTGTGCTAAGCAAGAGCAGGATCAAAACCTTTGAGGTCTTCATACTACCATGCAAAAAAATCACTGAATTCTTTGAATAACTAAGTGTAAGCTCACTTTTCTAATTCAGTGTTCACTTTTCCAAATTGTAGGCTCTTACCTAGTTCCAACTCTAGTTCAACATAATGTTCCTGTTGGACTACCAGGCCAGCTTTGTTCTTCTTAATTTCATCATCTTTGTTGAAGATAGTCTCTAATGTAACAAGACCTCTAGGCATCTTATTAGACTTAATTTGTATCACTTGATCACCATAATTTTGTGATAACGTATCTTGATTGTACTTTGAAAAAGCATCTTCTTCAAACAAGAATTGTAGAATTTGTTCATCATTGTCAAACACTTTCCAATTGACAACATTATCAAGAATAGAAGGTCTGACAATCACTTTGATATGCTGTTGATCTACCTCTTTTGAAATGCTATTTAGAATGTCATACTAAGATCCAACAGTAGCTAACCTATCTACATTTTGATTTAGCTTCCTAGGGATAGTAGCAATATTGAAAGCACAAAAATCTTCAATTGCATCCCAAACTCTATGTTTGTATGCTTTCAAAGTGTCATTTTTGGTTTCACTTATCCCTCTTACTTGGCTGACAAATAATTCACTGTCACCATAAAATTTTAAGGCCTTAAGCCCTCTTTTTCTAGCCCACTCTAGTCCATTGACTAGACTTTCATACTCTACAGTATTGCCAGTGCAGGAGAAACTAAATCTAAAGGTAGTATAATACCTTTCTCCTTTTGGGGACACTAGCATAGCACCACCACCTGAACCATGTCTACTTCTAGCTCCATCAAAAAATAGTTCCCAAACCTGACTATTCTGATCCTCTAAATCAATGTCTTTTTTGAAAAGGCTTGGTTCTATGGCTGCACTTTCTGGTATCAAATAACTTCCCAAACCAAAATCCTAGATTAGATTTTCTTGGGCCTCTGAAGCTCTTTCATCTAGTAAAATATCAGGGATACTTTCTATCTTTGTGCTTGCTTCACTACTAGTATGGAAGTCACTATTATCAAATATAGGGCAATTTACATCGATGGTATTAGACACATATGGTTCTATATGGTGTGTTGCCAATGGTTCTGACTTAATGGTGACCTTGGTACCATATCTTGTGTGAAATAGCATGTGGGACCAGTCGGAAGATAGGTAGCCTCCTATCTTGGCTGTAAACTCCCTTGAAAGACATATAGCAAATAATGCAGGGAGATCTATGATGTATATATCAAGGAGGATGGAGAAATTAGGACTAGCATGTAGGATTAGACTGGTATCCTTAGCCACACCTATAGTATTAACTGAGGATCCATCAAGTTGTGAAACCTTCTTTTGAAAGGGTTCATATTTTAGTCCTAATTGGTCAGCTACTTTCTTAAGCATTACAGTACTAGTAGCTCCACTATCTACCATACAATTATGTACTAAAGATTTCCAATAATTAGAGATACATAAAAGGGAGGTGGCTTTGAGTTCCTACCTTGTGTGACATTGGTCTTGGAGTTTCTACTTGGGGCCTCCTTTTCTCGATCAGTGTTAACCAACACTGGCTTTGCAACTTCTTTTGTAGGTTGAGGAGTTGTTGCCTTAGTCATGGCCTTATTCAAAATTTTAGGCTGTCTTGGAAGAGCCAAAGAGTCCCACATGGACATGGTGACATTCACCTTCTTCATGTTGTCTACAATATTGAAAGGTGTCACAGTGTGTACTCTTTGTTGTGCTTTCACTACGACGGGCTCCACCTCCTTGAGAGTCTATTCTCGTTTACTTGTAATGACAGGAGCCTCCTTAGTTGTGATGGGATTGGCTTGCTGCAGTGGCTCTACAAATGTAGTGGCTTTGGCATTGGAATCTACTCTCTCCATGTCTTGAGCTCTTCTTTTTTCTCTTGTATAGGAAACAAAAGCAACTTCATCATTGAATCCGTTGAAGTTTGGTTGCTCCCAATTGAAAAGAGAAGTCTCATTCTCTTGTGGTTCTTGTTGAGGAATTGAGCCACTAGATGAAGCCTTTGATAGAGCTTGGGAGGCATTCTGAACCATTAGAGCTTGGTTCATCCATCCATTTGAACATGTAGCTTGATTGTGAGGCCTATTACAAGGAAAACACCATTCATTATCTATAGCCATATTATTTTGACTAGGAACCATATCCCTCACTGGATTTGCATAATTTAGAGGTGTAGGGTTATATGGCTAGAATGGTCTCTGATTAAAACTTTGTCTTTGTCCTTGATACCCTCCTTGGTATGGTGGCCTATTTTGTTGATAAGGTTGTCCTTGATTTTGATAGTGTTGATTAGGACCTTGGCCTTGTGACTGAAATGGTGGTCTAATTCCTTGACCTTGCTTCTTCAAATTTGTGACCTCTTTAGTCAAGGTCTACAACAAATTTGTCATTTCTTGCTAACTACTTTGTTGACTATTGTTTATCTCTTGTAGCTCTTGAGAGAAACTTGTTCTCAGCTCTTGACCACTGGTACTAGCCTAAGATGCTAATATGGTGGGAATAGGGGTAAATGGGGGTACTTGGGTAGGTGCAATGGGTTGAAGGCTAGGGAAGATGGGAATGGGTGGCCTTCTATCAATCATGCTTGCTTAGATTAAACAATTTTCAGCCCTGAAAGCTATGTCAAAAGCTTGGGGTAACGAAGTACCACCCATAGACTGGATCATGAAAAAAATTTGACCATTCAAGCTTTGCAGGTAATATAGGAAAGCATGGTTAGCTGATGGTCTTACAGAAACTAGAATTCTATTCCATGTTTTGAGGAGTCTACTATTGTAGTCTATCATTTGCTCTTGAGGGTATCTCTTAATGGTTGTTAACTATTCTGCCAGAGACAAGTTATCTAATTTATCCTCAAAATGCTTACTTAATGCATATCCTAATTCATCCCATGAAGTAATATAACCAACAGTTAGATTTCTAAACCATTCAAGAGCCTTACCTTTTAGAGAGGTTGCTAATAATTTTGTGGCCACATCTTCTTGAGTAATATTGTGTATGCTACAGATGGTGGTCACATCTCTTATGTGCTCAAAAGTAGTTGTCTGCCCTTCACCAGTGAAATTAGGTATACTCTTAAGTGCCACCAAGGGGACATCATGATGTTGAGCAAAGGCTAATGGAATTCTCTAGTTGAAAGGTGCAAAGGCAAACTACCTAGCCATTGTAGGAGTTGGAATCTGAAGATTAACAACTATATGAGCTATATTTATTGTTGGATTTGAATGTTCCTCTAGATCTTTGGTTAGGGATCTACCTCTTCTTCTGGAATAAAAGGGAAAAGGTCTCCCTTCTGAGGTATTAGGAGGTGTTGATTGAACTCTCTTTGTAGGGGATTTTCTTTGAGTTGACCTACCTTTATGACTTCCTTTTGAGGGAAACTCTAAAAATTTGGTGGGCTTTGAGCTCCTAGTCTCAATATTTCTCATAAACCTTAAACAAGGTTGGCTTAGATCTTTGAAATCAGTGAAGTCACCAGATATACCTGATGAAAAAACTTCTTCAAGTTTGTATTATGCAATCTATATATCAGAGATAATGTAATCTCCAAATAGTAACTTCTTTTGTAGTAGTTCCACCGAGTGTGCCAGAATTTTTATACACTAAGTTTGCACCCTTATTTCAAGCTCTCGTAGTCTTGATAACCTAGTATAACATGGGAATCATCTCCAAGTGTGGGACCTATGCTAAATGAGATGAAACCTCCAGGTTCTAGGCTAGTTCCTCTTGGATAATCACCTTAATTTGCTTCTAGACATGAAAAGTAAATTTTTTGAGGGAAAGGGATAGAAGGAATGCTTGGAAAGGGAAATGACTGAAAGAAAACTACCTCCTAGGTGATACACCAAAATTAGGGTTTGGATCTTAGTATAGAGGATGAAAATAATGAACAACTCAGGTCTAGGAGATCACAACTCACTAAATAGGCTTGCATAAGTATTTCATAGAAGGGCCTGCAATAGAAAGAGGCTATTCAGGGAAAGAAAGGATTTCACAAATAATAGTAGTCCTAAGGGATTTAGACATAATTTATGACCTGCAAACAAACAATCACCTCTGCAACTCGGTATAGGAATGAGACAGATAGTCAGGGGGTTGAGGTATACCCACAAGAGCATTCAAATCAAATAACCCACAATAATACACAAAATTATAGAAAGAGAGAGGGATTAGGAACCCTAATATATCACTCAAAACATCATATACTTTGATTCAATAAGAGAAGACTCAAAAAAGGAAGCATAGGGACATGAAGAGTTGTCACAAAATACCTCTATAATATCTAAATCATCAATGAAAGATTTACAACTGTATAAGCCAGAGGGTAGAAATGATACCATAGATGACCCTTAAGAAAAGTGAAATTATTCTACAATTGTCCAACTCTAAGCTCAAAATCTCTAAAAATGCAATATATACATACTCAACTACATGCAGGTAGGAGTTAAAAACCTAACTAGGGTTACAAAATTAAATAATGATATCAAACCCTAGGGTACTGATCACTTATTATGAAAATCTCTAAGAACTCTGGTGATCAAATCATATCTTTCCTCATGGGAATCCATATGGTACTAAGCTCACCTACAGGTACAAAAACCTCAACTTACCAACCCCCTTACAACTCCACTAAGCCATGAAGGCTCCAAATCTGATTATATTTTCTTGGGAGTGGTATTGTTCAAAAGGTGGCACCAACTCTTTCTAGCACCTCCTATCATGAAAATGTGGCAAAGGACCCTACAATGCTAGCCAAAAATCATCTCCATCATCCTCACAACCACCACCATCTTGAGAAATCAATTCTCGAGCTACCCGACGTCATGCATGGCCAAAAGAACGCAAGACCCTTGCACAGACTTTTTAATTTTGAAATATAACGGCTAGCGCAAATTTTAAAACATAACTGCCAATGAGAAACCCTTCCTGGTAGATGAATGACTATGATGCACCTGAAAACATCTTGAAAATCCATCTCTAACAAGTCAAAGCCACTGTGGAAATCAACAGCCAATGAAACGTGAGCAAATCAACGCATCTGACAGACTTGGACCCATGACCTACAGAAAGAGCATCAGATTATTGTCGCAAGATTGCAAGGGCTTGGAAGATCCCTTGAGATCAAGCGGCAACCATAGATCTTTAGTCTACTAATGTCCCTATAGATTGTCTAACACGGTCCTACCAATAGAGCCCAACTGTCATCTGACCAACCAATGAAGAACGAGCACATCAAAAACTAAGGATCCACTGACAAAGCCCAGAGATAAAGTAAGATCAACAGTGGGTGCATCATCTCATGTGTCAGAAATGCTCCTTCAGATCATGCTCCAACCATTAGATCTTTAGTCAACTGATAACCCACCAGGTCCACGCTGACATGGCTCCACATCACCAACCCTAACCAATCACAAATGCATAGCTCAGACTACATGGGAGGACCCACTGCAACACCAATCACCACTACGTGGATCAATCAAATGTGAGCACATCAGCAAGAAAGGACCCACCGTCAGAGCCTCAACAATAAAGCAAGATCGACAATTGGTGCATAATCTTGTGTGTCAGAGAAACCCCATGAGATTATATGCTGACCGTTGATTTAAAAGGGACAAAGTCTGTCAGGCCCACTCTGAAAATTGGACAAGTCACCACCTCTCGACCAATAGGAAGCCTCCATGTAGGAAAATTTGGTAGTGGACCCACTTGACTTTGAAGCATTGTAGGGAAAGAAAATCAACGGTCATCACAAGATTGCAAGCCTCTGACAGACCCTTCGTGAACTTACGACGACTGTCAATTTTGCTGAACTGGGACCCCACAAGCTAAGACCACCAAACATTTAAGTGACTACGCAACTAAAGGAAGAATAGAGCACCCACTGAATCGCTAACTACTGAGGACTTAACTGTGAAACTCTAGGGTATTATTTGAACAAGGCATTCACTAAATCATCAGAAGGAAAAGGTAACCGCCGAATGACTTGGAGAACTAGCGACTAGCCAATGAATGAAAAGCGCACATGGAGAATTAAGAACTTAAGTGGCTGATAAAGTAACAATGAAAAAAAATGAAGGCTTAGGGTTTTTAGGGGTTTTATGCCTCCAATGGCTAGTTTTATGAAATTTTGACTTGCAAACTAGGGAAATAGAAAATTTGCAGAGGCCAAGAAACCAAACATAAAATCATGAAATTTTTAGAGATTTTAGGCAAGGTGAAAATAGAGACCTGGGGATAGATTTTAGCAAAATTTGCATGCACATGAAAATTAGGGTAACAACTCCTTCATAAAGAAATTTCAAGCATTGGTGAAATGTAGAAGGAATAGCTTTCATCTCATGTATCCATGGTCTCCCTAGAAGAATGTTGTAAGCCAAAGATAGATCAAGAACTTGACATATAGTATCTCTGATAACGAGACCTACCCTGATAGGTAAGACAATGGTGCCTTTAGAAGATCTTTCTTGTTCATCATAGGCTTTGATAGTTATTTTCTTTCTAGGATAAATAGCCAATTCTGAAAATCCCAATTGTGTGATCAAGCTGTAAGAACAAATGTTTAGGCGAGCGCCCCCATCTATCAACACATGTTTGACTCTACGGTTCTGGATCAAGACTTCTATATGCAAGGGCTGGTTATGTGGGTGACTCAAGGAGTTCTCATCTTCCTCTGAAAAGGAGATATATTGCAGAGATGTAAGATGTCCAACCATAGTCTAGAACCTGTCTAAATCAAGGTCATTAGGAACATTGGATCCAAGCAAAGCTTTGTCTAGAATGGCTCTATGAGCTGGAGATATTCAAAGGAACTCAAACATGGAGATTTTTGCATTAGTGTGTTGGAGTTGTTGAACAATGCTATAAGATGTTGGCCTTGTATCTTTAGGATTGGAAGATTTAGAAACAACCTTTTGTTTGGAAGTGGAAGAAAGATTGAAGGGCATCTTAGGGACATTTGATGAATCTGGGATTTTTTCATTCAGATTTGCTTGAGCTTGTGATCGAGTAATTATGTTAGCTGAAGAATGATCTCTATCTCTTCATACAATTGTGATGACATTGCAATGTTCAGAGAGACAAGGTTCAACCATATTGATAACAACATTATTTCCAAGGTAAGTATAATTGACCTTTTCCCCCATATTAGGTTGAGAAGATGAGACTTCTTGACCATGTTTCAGAAATGGTTCTGTGAATGTTGTATGATCATTATTTCTCTTATGATTATCAATGGTGATATCTCCCTTATCAATCAGATCTTGGATAGTATGTTTCAAGCCTAAGTAGTTATTAGTTTCATGACCTTTACCTTGATGGAAATCACATAATTCGTTCTCTCTCCACCATTTTGGTTTAGGCTCAGAATCAGGTGATTGGATCTTAGGCAAAGAGATGATGTTATTGGCCAACAGAGTTCACATAGCTGATTCTAAAGATTCTCCAAGAGGAGTTAATGTTCATTTATTATCAGCAGACCACTTTTTATACTCTGACTTCTTTTGAGATGATTCAGGCACCTTTTGTTCTGAAGCTTTTATGGCTTGGGTACCAATAGTTAGATTGAAAGTTGGTGCCTTTGATGGAGCATGGATAGTATCAACAACACCATCTATGATAATGCCCTTATTCTTGTTCTAGTTTTTATTCTTGTCTTTAGAACTAGATCCTAATTTGTACTTATCTTTTTGAAGTGTGATTTCTCCTTTTTTCACAAGTACTTTTTCAATTTTGATTGCATTGTCAACCATTTTATCAAAAGATGTATGATCTTGCATTTGTAAAGGATAGTTGATCTCTGGGACAAGATTATTGATGAAGATTTTCAATTTTTTAGTTTTTGGAATAGGCCTAGCATATAGAGAGAATTTCTTCCTCCATCTTTTGAGAAACATCAAGAATGGTTCTCTTGGATATTGCTTGATATTATAGATATCAATCATGGTGACTGGATGTTGAATATTGTAGGAGTATTACTGATAGAACAATTTGATCAACTCCTCAAAAGTTTTGATAGTAGAAGGCAATCGAGAGAACCAGTGGATGGCTGCTCCCCCTAGAGATCGAGGAAAGAGATGCATCAAATATGTTGGTTCATGCATGAACTCCATAGATTGTGTACAAAATTCTCTGACATGATCTTGGAGATCTAAGTGTCCATCATATTTATCATACTTAGGTATCTCCACTCTTTTTTGGAATGGTGGCATGTAAAAGTCTTTATCAAATGGAAAAGGACATAGGGCCTCCATGGAGAACTCCTTGGGTTCCTTTTCTTTCTCAAGGTTATTAAGTTTCACTTGCATAGCATGCATCTGTTTCATCATAGCTGTGAGTGGATTTTCTTTCTCATGTGTAATGATATCTTCAACATTAAAGTTGGGAGGAAGTTTAGCCCCTTGATGAACTAATTGCAAAAAGTATGCCTCTCTTGTCTTCTTTCAAGAAATGCTTCATCATTCGTTTGAAGTTATCATCATTTTGATATTGAGCAATTTCTTTAGGTGTGGGTTCCTAATCTGCACCATGTTGAGAGTGAGCTCTTTGAGAGCCCAAGTTTGTCCCTGCTTGAGATGTGGTAAGAGTTCTACCTGGGATAGATTGATGTGGAGTTTGTTGGGTACCTCCATGATTTGATGAAGGAGGAATGTAACCAGTTTTTAATCGAAGGTTGCTAGCACCATCATCTTCGTAAAGACCAAAATTAAAGAGTTGCTCAAAAGTTGGACCTATGTGAGTCAAAGGTAAAGTATCAGATATTTCCCTAGATTTCTTGTGAGAGGAAGCTCTAGTTTCCACCATTAACCTTGGGTGAATCAAAAGAATATGATGAAGACAACTAAAGAAGGAAGTGAATCAAGATGATTAGATGACACAACCTTGTCAAGGTTTGATTGATTGAAGCATATATTTGACTTAGATGAGGGAGACTATGCCCTGGATGTATGGGTAGTTTCCCAAAAGATAGTGGACATGAGTTCACAACACTTAGTCATTTTGATGATTGATTGAAGATTGATAGTTATGACAAGGTTTTGACACAAGATGATAAAGACTCAAATCAATTAAATAGAAGGCTAAATCAGATTCAAAAGGCCACTTTAAGAAAATGATTGGATTCTCATTATTTTCTGTTCCATTCTTGACATAGTGATTTGTTTGACAAATTTTGGTAATGGGCTGGAAAATCTGGGTCTCTGATAGTTCTGACAACTTTTTGACAACTTTTCAAAATTTCCCAAATGACTTTCTATAGGCTAGTACGATAGTGGGTATAGCATGAAATGAAAATTGAAAAACTCATACGACTATTGCAAAACTTGCACGACAGTTGATAGCAGGAATTTGGAATTTTTGAAATTGACTGGCAACAAAACTCCTACGACAAACTACTTGATACCATACAACACTCTAGGGGTTCTGAAATGACAATAGCCAAAAGTCGTATGACTTTCTGACTTTACAAAACAACTGTTGACTCCAGAAAGGTGTTTTACTTCAATTTTTGCAAATTTTGGGTTTTCAGTTTTAGATTGTTTGTAAAATTTAATGTCCAGATTTGAGGATTGTAATAGATTTGTTCATTTTCAGTAACCAGATAGATAAGCAAGCATGCAAAATAGCAAGCAAGTGAGTTCAAGCATGTCTGAAAACAATGAACAAGGGAAAAAGCAACCTTGTGCATGAACAATCAAGTGACTTATTTGTGCTAATCCTTAGAAGTGCTAATTGTGTATGTTCCAAAAAGTTTTACATTAACACACATATTCCTAGAAAATAAAAATTTGGCCTCACTAGGGTTTTTAGTAATGGTTTGACTCTACAACTTTTATGATCCAAGAGGGTGAACTCCAATCCAGGCACACTGGGGTTTTGACACAGTCTAAGAACTTAATCTTTAAGATCTGCTAGGGAGATTTGACAAACCATCAAGAGACCACACCTATGGAGATTTCTTCCAACAGGACATTTATATAGCGGTTGTCACTACCACGACAAATATGGCTATTATCGCTTGAGGTTCTGTCAATGTGGTTGACCCAATTAAGGGAATGTCCACTATGGTTAACCCTCTCTAAAGGTGACTCACAAGATATACCACATGGAGACTAGTTCCAGATTCAAGGATTTGGGTTTTTGGTACTATCCAAAAAGGAAGTAGAGCATAATCCCCTAGCCTTTTCACTTTTAACCCAAACAAAGCAGATAGATTAATCCGACATGCTAAGACCAAGATTATCTCACAAAGATCTATGACATCAACCCCTTATGATCTATCAACCTCTCCGGAGAGAGAATGCATCAATCAAAAATTAAAGACACACAGATCTAGTGGAATGTGAGACTCCCTCAGTATCCTCCCTACCTACAAGGGTTCCTTCATTGAGAAGAGTTTCACTAGAAACTCACTCTCTCAAGAGCCACGAATAGTGTGCATAGGGCCTATTTACTATGTGTAACAAAGATGCTGAAAGAAAATCTATGTTCATTTTTAGATCCCAAATGAAATGTGTGATATAGAAAAGAAAGGCACTCAAGCTAGACACGCAAGATGTTCATTTTAATCCAAATCAAAATGTTATCAGTTGAGAAGCTTACCTGAATTCCTCACAACGTGCTTAGTAGATTCTTACTTATTTTTAGAAATTCTTGCACTTTTTCCAATCAAAAACCAGTGAAAATCAATCAAAAATAGAGAATTTCAATTGTTAGGGTTATCTATTAGTCAAAATTTGAAAACCAAATCTAACAAATTGCCTGAAAAAGTGAAATGACAATTGAAACCCTGGCACAAAAACTCATACGACAGTGGGTTACCTTCTAGATGACAGTCCAAAAACTCGTACGACACTAGGTACCTGATCAAATGATAATCTAACTTCCAAATGATAGTGGGTTTCTGCCTATGCGATCCTCAATCAAATCAACTATCGTACGATAGTGGGTATCTCCTGGTACAAGTTTCTGACAAAACTCATATGAAAATTGTACGGACAGAGAATAAAAATCATAGCTTGGAACAGAAAAAGATAAGAAATGATAGAAATTGATAAAATTTGAAGGGAAACCTGTTTCAGGGCCCCACGGTGGGTGCTAGAAATGTGTGTGAATTTTGTACCTGTTCTATAGACACAACACTTCAATAAAACATTAGAGGTTAGCTTAAATTGAAATCATGCAATAAATAAAAAACTAATCTAACCAGGTAATTTGCGACCCCAAAAATGGGCTATAGGCACATTAATCTCCTATATCGACACATTGAACGAAATTAAAATCAAAGTCCTAACCTAAGGCACATATGAACATCATCTAATCCTAGTTGATTATCTTAAATTCTGCATCAGGGAATATTCCTAGTAATATTCCTAATTATCATAATTATCTTTAATTTAATGATTTTTTAGCGATAAATCTAATTTATCCTAAAGTTTGATTAATTGAATATTCTCAATATTTAATTAATTAGATTTCATTCTGCCACTTAATTGTTTAATTGAAGTTAATTCTATTTATTCCTAAATTGTATTATTTAATTTTGACAATAAATCCAAAATCCTATGAATAATTGATTAAATTCTTACTTAATTAATTAAAGCAAGTTGTCAATTTTTAATAATATTGTTTTTTGAATAAAAGTTTGAAAAATAATTGATTAACCCATAAATCAATTGTTTTATTTTTTAAAATCAGTTAAGTTGGAAATAAATCACTTTATTATTAAATTAATTCATAATAAATCATGCACAATCAAGAAAAGTAGACAACTATCAATTATCAATTAAATCTAAACTCTATTTTGAGTTGAACTCTGCTTTTGCATGTTTTTGTGAGTTAGTTATCTTTTATTTAAAAATAACTCAAAAATCAACCTGAGTTATTTTAGTGATTTATGGCTTTCTTTCATGCACCTCCAAAGCCCTAGATTTCTATAAAACCAAGGCTTAGCTCTTCAATCTTATATCTCAAAATTGTGCAAACTTATGCTAGCGAATTGGTGTCTAAGGAATTGGAGCTTCTTTTGTGAATCAAACAACTTTGTGAGATCATTCATATTTTAGCATATCATTGTTAGATTAATTGTATTGCATATCAGTTTTTCATTCTAGAATAGATTCATATCCAGATTTCTCATTCTTATTGCATAGAAAATATTTTAAAAAATAGATTAATTACATTCATTCCATATCTAGATTTTGCATTCAAATCCTTCGTTTAGGTGTCATCAAGGTCACTGATCTCGGTATAATCTACTAATACATACTCGTATCTACTAGAAGGCAATAAATCAAATGGTTAGAATATTTTTAGCTAACCTGTAATGGTCATTTACTGCCTTCTAGTAGGTGTGAGTATGTATTCTTAGATTATACCGAGATCAGTGACCTTGACGACACCTAAATGAAGGATTTGAATGCAAAATCTAGATATGGAATGAATGCATTTAATCTATTTTTTTAGATTTTAGATGCAATAATATGATAATAACTTGATATGATTCTATGCTAACAATGATATGAAAAATTGATATGCAAACTAAGCTAAGAAATGATATGAAAACTATGCAATAATAAATGAAAATCTCACAACAACTCGAATTCTCAAGATCGATTCTTCAGCCTTCAATACGACAGCGTGAGCGTGCAATTCATGGATGGATGGATTGATAATGAAGAGTTGAAGCCTTAATTTATAGAAATCTAGGGCTTTGGAAGTGCATGAAAGAAAGCCATAAATCACTCAAATAACTCAGGTTGATTTTTGAGTTATTTTTAAATAAAAGATAACTAACTCACAAAAATATGCAAAAGCAGAGTTCAACTCAAAATAGAGTTTAGATTTAATTGATAATTGATAGTTGTCTACTTTTCTTGATTGTGCATGATTTATTATGAATTAATTTAATAATAAAGTGATTTATTTCCAACTTAACTGATTTTAAAAATAAAACAATTGATTTATGGGTTAATCAATTATTTTTAAAACTTTTATTCAAAAAATAATATTATTAAAAATTGACAACTTGCTTTAATTAATTAAATAAGAATTTAATCAATTATTCATAGGATTTTGGATTTATTGTCAAAATTAAATAATACAATTTAGGAATAAATAGAATTAACTTCAATTAAACAATTAAGTGGAAGAATTAAATCTAATTAATTAAATATTGAGAATATTCAATTAATCAAACTTTAGGATAAATTGGATTTATCACCAAATAATCATTAAATTAAAGATAATTATGATAATTAGGAATATTACAAGGAATATTCCCTGATGCAGAATTTAAGATAATCAATTAGGATTTGATGATGTTCATATGTGCCTTAGGTTATGATGAAGGGTGCTCCCCTTAATACCACAAACACATAACAGAAATAGAGAAACAACAGCAATATGCAAGAACAGGAAATTGGCTTCTTATTATCTCCACAAATGTGGAATTACAAACTTTCAGAATTACAATATGCAAAGCCACATAGGCATTCCCTTACAATATTCTATAGGACAAAGCCTCGAACTATTACCCAGATCCACTACCCAGAACTATTCTGAACTGCCTAAGACAACAATACAGCCTTCCTTATATAGGCAATTTTCCACCGCCTGGGAAGGTTCCAGAATTTTAGCCAATAAGGCCGACCAACTTAGAATTATTTTATTTTACATTTTATTACATCATAGTTGGCTCAAGATAACCTTTGAAACCTGAACAAAAATTTTGAAGAAAATTATTTTTCGCCATTTCAGGTGGCCCAACTTCCGAAGATCATAAGTCATCACCAGTTGACCCGATCGACTATTATAACCCCATTTCGAAAATGCCACAAAGTGCTCTACAGGCTTGACTCGCACAAGTGCCCATCACCCAAATTTTTGACCTCATCTGGGGCCTCTAAAGCCTTCAAAACTGAGTTCAAAGTTTCTGTACCCTACTGCCAATACCGAAAATCTTCAATATCTTTCAATATACACTTGATCTGGCAATGAAACTTTACTGGCAGACTTATATGACCAAAATGAACCTCCAAGAAAGAAATCAGATCATTCTGAGCACATACGAAAATTACCAAAAATAGTAACTTTCCCTAAATAGCAGCTCTGCACAGAATAGCCCTTATTGAATACAAAAATAGAAATATTTTTGGGTGATGCAAGATTGCTCTTACACCCAGGATGCTCCTGCATCAGACACCCGTGGTAATTTGAGAAGTGACTCTGTCACGACTCAGGTGTGCAGAGGAAAACCAAGACGGTTAACCTCCTCCTTTGTCAGCCATGATGAATCTTCAACGGGTCATCCTTTCCACTTGACCAGATATTCTTCATATGTCTTATTCCTTGTGCTTCTGCCAACATGACTGTCCAGTATATCTTTGATCTCCTTTGTGTCTGAACTAGTTGCTGGAATGCTCCACTGTGCTGCTATGATCTCATCTTCAACACCTCCTTCATGATACTCTGTCAGATCTAAAATGTTAAACACTGGTGAAATATTTAGCTCAGTAGGCAATTCTACCTCATATGCATTTCCTGAATCATGTTTCTTCAGTATCCTACATGGTCCAAACTTTTTCATTTTCAGCTTGTTATATGTACCAACTGGAAACCGCTCCTTCCGCAAATGAACCATGACTTCATCACCAACCTGAAATTCCTTATACCTCCTTTTCTCATCTGCTTTAGCCTTATACTATGCATTTATCTTGGTAATATGCTTTCTCACCTCCCCATGGATGTTCTTCAAGTGTTCTACAAAATCCTCAGCTTCAGCACTACTTATTTCTCTTTTATCTATCTTCCTCAATTCAGATGCATTTCTTGGACTACTTCCATATACAATCTGGAATGGTGATTTACCAGTGCTCCTATTGACAGAATTATTGTATGCAAATTCCGCCTGTGGTAAAATCAAATCCCATCTTGCTGGCTTATCTCGAACCAAACACCTCAGCAAATTTCCCAAACTCCTATTCACCACCTCTGTCTGTCCATTAGTCTGTGGATGATGTGATGAACTGAACTTCAAATCTGTCTTCAACTTCTTCCATAATGTATGCCAAAAATATCCAACAAACTTAGTGTCCCGATCTAAAACTATGGTCTTTGGCAAACCATGAAGTCTCACTACTTCTCTGAAAAACAATTCTGCTACATGAATAGCATCATTAGTCTTCTTGCAGGGAATGAAATGTGCCATCTTTGAAAATCTATCAACCACCACAAAAATTGAATCATGTCCCTGCTGAGTCCTCGGTAAACCAAGAACAAAGTCCATGCTGATATCCTCCCAAGGCTTCTTTGGTATGGGTAATGGCTGATACAACCCTGTATTCTGCTTCACTCCTTTCACCATCTGACATACTCTGCAACTCTGTATAAACTTCTTCACATCTTGCTGCAACTGTGGCCAATAATAATTCTCACTAACCAAACCAAGGGTTTTATCATGACCAAAATGTCTAGCCAATCCTCCGCTATGCTTCTCCTTGATGAGATTCTCCCTCATAGAACTTCATGGAATGCACAACTGACTCCCTCTGAATAGCATATCATCCTGGATGATGAAATCCAACCATTTCGTCCTGTCTAGGGTAACAAGTTCTGTACAAGCTTTCCCAGCTTCACCAAAATCAGGATCCTCTGGATACAAATTCTTGAGTTCCTTGAACCCAACCACTTCAATCTGCATTTCTGTCAGCAATAGTTGCCTTCTGCTAAGAGCATCTGCAACTCTATTAGACTTTCCACTCCTGTATTTCAAAACAAATGTATAACTCTGCAAAAATTCAACCTATTTTAAATGCCTTTGATTCAATTTTTCTTGACTATTCAAATATTGCAAAGCTTGATGATCAGTATACAAAACAAACTCTTTAGGAAGTAGATAATGTCTCCACTTCTTTAATGCCTGAACTATAGCATAAAATTTTTGATCATAGATAGAATATTTTCTCTTGGCATCATTTAACTTCTCACTGAAATAAGCAACAGGTTTACCTTCTTGGCTCATAACAGCTCCTATTGCAGTACCACTAGCATCACAATCTACTTGAAACACCTTATTAAAATCTGGAAGTGCTAAAACAGGTTGTTCTATAACTTTTTGTTTCAACAATTGAAAACTCTTTTCTGCCCCATTAGTCCACTTAAACTCTTTTCTATCCCCTCGCATTGTTTCAGTCAAGGGTCCACAAATACTGCTAAATTTTTTGATAAACTATCTGTAAAAACTAGCTAGACCATGAAAAGATCTTACCTCAGTAGCACTCCTTGGAGTAGGCCATTCAAGGATAGCCTGTACCTTCTCTGGGTCCATTTTTAGACCTTCTACTGAAACTACAAATCCCAAATACACTAACTCTTTCTTCACAAAATTGCACTTCTTCAAATTAATCAACAATTTCTCATCTCTCAACTTCTCAAACACCATACGAATATGCAACATATGTTCCTCCAATGTCTTGCTAAAAATCAAAATATCATCTAGGTAAACAATGACAAACTTACCCAGAAATTTTTTTAGAACCTCATTCATGAGCCGCATGAAAGTGCTCGGTGCATTGGTTAGCCCAAAAGGCATGACTAACCACTCATACAGTCCTTCCTTTGTCTTGAAGGTAGTCCTCCATTCATCTCCTTCTCTGATCTGAATCTGGTGATATCCACTCTTTAGATCTATTTTTGAGAAATACATAGCTCCACTCAAACAGTCCATAATATCATCCATTCGTGGCAATGGAAACCTATACTTGATTGTGATCTTGTTTATTGCTCTGGAATCTATACACATCCTCCATTCTCCATTCTTCTTTGGTGCTAATACCGCTGGTACAGTACAGGGACTCAGACTCTCACGGATCAATCCTTTCTGTAACAGTTCATGTACTTGTCTGTTCAACTCCTCACTTTCTGTATGTGTCATTTTGTGTGTTGCCTTATTTAGAAAACTTGCTCCTGGGATCAAGTCCATCTGATGACTGATCTTCCTGACTGGTGGTAATCCATCCGGCACGTTATCGGATACAATATCCTGAAACTCATTCAGCAAATCTGCAACTTCTACAGGAACATCTTCTACTTCCTTTTTACCAGCTTTTGGAATTAAAGCAAAACATACATGCTCATGCCTCATACCATCTAGGAAATTTCTTCCATCAACAAAAGTTATCCTTGCATTACCATCTTAGGTCTTTTCCCAATCTTGGAAATCGCCTGAAAAAGTCTTTCTTCCTCCTGGTTCACAATTTCAGTTTCTCCTTCTTGATATTCTTCTTCGGCTTCATCCTCGCTTTCATCTCTGACATTAAGATTCATTCTTCTGTGAATCTCTTCTTGCAATGCTCACACTTATCTCTGCAGCTCTCTAACCTCAGGTGCTACAACACCAGCTCTTCTGCCACGTTCCCTTTGTGGAGGCATTCTCGTGATGCGCGCTGAAACCCTAGCCACGGTCCTGGTGCAAACTGCCTCACAGTCGGTGATCTATTTACACACTCAAGAACTCCTGCTCTGATACCACTTGATGAAGGGTGCTCCCCTTAATACCACAAACACATAACAGAAATAGAGAAACAACAGCAATATGCAAGAACAGGAAATTGGCTTCTTATTATCTCCACAAATGTGGAATTACAAACTTTTAGAATTACAATATGCAAAGCCACATAGGCATTCCCTTACAATATTCTGTAGGACAAAGCCTCGAACTATTACCCAGATCCACTACCCAGAACTATTCTGAACTGCCTAAGACAACAATACAGCCTTCCTTATATAGGCAATTTTCCACCGCCTGGGAAGGTTCCAGAATTTTAGCCAATAAGGCCGACCAACTTAGAATTATTTTATTTTACATTTTATTACATCATAGTTGGCTCAAGATAACCTTTGAAACCTGAACAAAAATTTTGAAGAAAATTATTTTTCGCCATTTCAGGTGGCCCAACTTCCGAAGACCATAAGTCATCACCAGTTGACCCGATCGGCTATTATAACCCCATTTCAAAAATGCCATGAAGCGCTCTACAGGCTTGACTTGTACAAGTGCCCGTCACCCAAATTTTTGACCTCATCCGGGCCCTCTAAAGCCTTCAAAACTGAGTTCAAAGTTTTTGTACCCTGCTGCCAATACCGAAAATCTTCAATATCTTCCAATATACACTTGATCTGGCAATGAAACTTTACTGGCAGACTTATATGACCAAAATGAACCTCCAAGAAAGAAATCGGATCATTCTGAGCACATACAAAAATTACCAAAAATAGTAACTTTCCCTAAATAGCAGCTCTGCACAGAATAGCCCTTATTGAATATAAAAATAGAAATATTTTTGGGTGATGCAAGATTGCTCTTACACCCAGGATGCTCTTGCATCAGGTTAGGACTTTGATGTCGATTTCATTCGATGTGTCGATATGGGAGATTAATGTGCCTATAGCCCATTTTTGGGGTATTACACATGGAGGTGCAAATATTGAGAATATGGCTTTGGAAGTGGAGGATCATGGAGGTGCAAATACTGAAGCTGAAGGTTATGATCCCATGGAAGATGACAATGATGCACCAGATGATGGTACTAATACATTGATCCATGACACATTTGGTATTGGCACAACTAATGATGATGATCAAGATGATGTTGATGTCATCCATGATATACCTCTACTTGAGAAGGCAGCCACACCCCTTTACGAAGGCTCCCAAACAACTCTTCTCTCTATTGTATTTTTGTTGTTGAACTTGAAGGTTATGAATGGTTTATCCAACACAGCAATGTCACATATGCTACGATATGTCATATATGTCATTATAGTAATTAAATGGTGAAACATGTACCATAAATATTGTTAATATTAACAACATATATTTTTTTCTATAGATTGATAAGTGAGTTCTTGTTACCACCATCGAATATTCTCCCTCACTCATACTGAGAATTATGTGTCACTATGAAAGATATTGGAATAGAGTATCAAGGAATAGATGCTTGTCCCTATGATCATATTATTTATCATAAAGAATATGAATTTGTAATAGAATGCCCTAAATGTCATACGAGTAGATATCAAACAGATCAAATAACAAAAAAGGTGCCTCACAAGGTTCTTCGTTACATCCCCATTATACCACGTTTGCAAAGATTATTTAGGTGTAATAGCTTGGCACAATTTATGGATTACCATGCACACAATAGGAGTCAAGATGAAATTATTAGAATGCTTGTGAATGGTTCTATATTTAAGGACATAGAGGAAAAGTGGCCACACTTTATTGAAGAACCTTAAAATCTCAAGCTTTCAGTGGCACCAGATGGTGTCAATCCATTTGGAGAGCTAAGATCTGTTTGCACTGTTTGGCCTATTTTTGTCGTCAACAATAACATTCCTCCATGGATGTCAATAAAGAGGGAGCACATTATGTTGGCAATGATTTTTTCAAGTATTTGATCATTTAATAGTTATCTGCATGTAATTATAAATCTTGTAGTAAAATGGTCACAATAATTATGTAATGTTGTTGTTCGTTCAACTAGGTAAATACCAAGTTAAAGATATGAATGTTTATATTGAGCCTCTTATCAATGAGTTCGTGGAGTTATGGAAAGGTGTCACTATGTATGACATCTCTAGACCAATAGGAGATAAACAATTTCAATTCCATGCAATGCTTGTATGGACAATACATGATGCCCCAGGGATAACACATTTTTCTGGTATGTTATGGTGAATTCAAGTTGCACATGATAATTTTAAAAAAATAAATTAACATATTTAATCCAATTGTATCATTACCTTGTAGGTCTTCAAAAAAAAAAAAAATTTGCATGTCTAGTTTGTGGTCCAAAGATGAAATCTCGTTATTCAAAACTTTTAGGAAAGCAGGTGTTTGATGAGTATAGACACTTTCTCCACAAAAATCATAACTATCGAATTACCGAAAAACATCTTTTCAATGGGAAAGAAAAGACTACATCTAAGCCATAGAGAATGAAACCTCACTTATGGAAGTTGGAATATAATAGAATTAATCATCAAGGTACTACCATTCTACCTAATGCTTTATGTTTGGAATTTGTATATTTTTATTGTGTTTTGTTTGCTAATTATGTGATTAATGATCATGAATGTTGTTAAGGCAACACTACTGAGCACCTTCCAAAGGGACTAAAGAGTTATCCCAGATAATTTAGTAGGTTTCCCTACTACGAGCAGCTGCTTGATGTGCATTTGTTTGATACTATGCATATTGGAAAGAATGTAATGGAGACATTATGGAAGATATTGGATGGAAGGCATGACAAAGAAAAAATTGTCAAAATTTGTAGCGACATTCATGAATCTAATCATGCAATGAAAAATTTCATTGAATCAAATAGAAATGGAGAATGAATTAATACAAGTGCTCTTCCTTGGTTATTAACAAAACAATAAGGTGATGCCGTAAAAGAAGTCATACGAAAAATTTAATTTCCCACAGGATTTTCTGCAAACATAAGCAGTACCATATCAAAGAAAGGTGAATTTGGGCCAGGGTTGAAAATGCATGATTGACATACCTTCATCAAAGTAAGTCATGTTCTTTTGTATTGACAATATATTCTTAAACTACATGTACTTGTCATTGTATTATATGAGAAAAGAATGACATGATTATTTTTATAATTGTTGTAGTACATGCTACCCCTATCTCTCCCAAAGAACTTCAACAAAAAACATCAATCAAGTGATATATGATCTTGGAAATACATGAGGTAAGCAATGATATCTGTTCAATTTGTTGTATATATATATATATATATATTGTAGAGTCTCATGTTTATATATTTTGTGTCCTAAATGTCTTGTAGGTGGTTGTCATCTAAAGAAATCCATAGAGTAGATATAAAATACTGGAAGAGAAGAATTCCTCTTCTAATGTGTGAAATGCAAAAGTGTCTACCTTCAACTTTTTTCAATGCACAAGAACACTACCTCATACACCAAGTTGAGGGGATTCAAATGTGTGGACCCGTACACACTCGCTCAATGTGGATGGTTGAGGGGCACTTGAAATTTTTTAAGGCTTTGGTTTGACTATGTTGTATGTTACTGAATATCTTCCTAAGCTTGTAGCAAAGATCCATATAGATCGCATTTGGGATCTCGAAACCATTAGAAAATTTGAAGGGGAGTACTTGGTGGGGGAAGGAAGAATGAGGAAAGTGAGAGGTAATAAATTATAAGATGTTATCGTAACTCTTAATTAATTCTTAACCTTCAAAATTAATCAGTTGTAAGTCATCTATTTATTTTTTGTATAGCTGCTCGAGAGTGGGATGCAATACATTTGTATATTGAAAACAATCAAGAATGGATGATGAAATGGATTGAACGATGTCATCATTTAGGTTGCACATTAACATGGGAAGTTGTGTCTTCATTGGTTAATGAAGCTCATTGTAACGAAGATCCAAATGTTACCCAAGGGGAAATAGATTTAGCACATGGTTTAAAAGATTTCTAGGTACATATAAATTTGTTAATCACTCGTACGTTTTTGAACTCTCGATGCATTAATTTATACATGTTTTACATATTTTTGTAGGTCAAACACCACAAGGCTATGTTTTTCAATGGTCATAAATTTTGCATCAAAAAGTTGGATGACACAAAGAAAACTTGTGATTCTGAGATAAGTGCAGTCTTTCAAGTGACTGATATTTCATCTAGAAATGACTTACATCCTCGAGAGTCTAAAAATTGATACTATGGCATTTTGGATGATATACTTGAGTGTGACTTTAATTCCTTCAGATTAGTTCTCTTCGTTGTCAGATGGTATAGGCTACAACTTAATAAAAATGATCCTGATAGAATTGTTATTGAATATGACAATGGATTTCCAATGATTAATACAAGGTGGTTTGAGCCAGTTGGGGATGAACCCTATGTTCTTCCAAGCCAATGTGAGTAGGTATTTTACTCAGAGGTTCCACATAAAGTAGGTTGGTCATTTGTCGTTAGACATGATCCAAGAGGAAGGCCGATGAGGTATAATGTGATGGAAGAAGATTGTGAAAAACTAGAAGATGATGTAGATGATGATCACAAACAATAGTTAGTCGATGATGTTCCTGACGCAATTTTTCTTGAAGAAGAAGAAGATGATGATGATGATGATGATGCTACTGATGATGCTACTAATGATGCTACTGATGATGATGATGATGATGATGATGATGATGATGATGATGATGATGATGATGATACTAATGCTGATGATGATGATGATGATGATGAAGATGAAGACAATGATGGTGGTGGTGATGATGTTGACGTCAATGATGATCATAGCAATTAGTTGGATGAAGAAGAAGATGAATGATATGAAGGAAATGTAAAGTTACATGATCACTTCTTAATCTATTTAATATTGATTTCTTGATAGAAATGTGCAGTTATGCAATCAATGCTTAATCTAATTAATTCATGATGTACTTACTATGGGATGCTCATGGTTTTTAATGTACTTACTATGTGGTTTTGAGTATATGTATCATGAATTTTTTAGCTAACATTAGATAATTGAATTATATATGTAGGTACCCAGACTCCTTTCATGAGCATCCCACATAGTCTCATAGATCGACAAACTGACCTCGATGTTGATGATGTGACTAGATTAGGTAAAGAGCTATACGATTATGGCCTGCAAAGTACTGAAATACTTTAAAATGTTTAAAATGTTTTTAATTATAATAAAATGTTTTTAATTTAACCCTTTTATATGTTATTGCAGATGACCCCCCTTTGCATCAACAGAGAACTAGGCGTGCATTGAGATCTAATGAGAGGGTAGATGATCATGATGATGATATCTATACTCATCTTACAATTATATCTTAAAAACTAGAAATCAAAAGAAAAAAAAAAATGATTGTCATCTATGCAACTTAATTGATAATGATTGATTTTTATATGCCAATGAATTTAATTATGTGGTAGTGAATGTTCATAAATTTTATAATGTGTTAATGAATGTTATCATGTGATAATTAATGAATGTCGCATTTTATTAATGTGTGTATCAATGTTATCATGTGATAATTAATGAATGTTACATTTTATTAATAGATGAAATAATGAATGAATGTTAGATGTTAACAGAGAATTTAGAGTGATGTTGGGGGGGGGGGGTGGGGCCAAATGAGCTTCCACCTTCACGTGGTTGGCCCTATTTAGTACAGAATATGAAACTATTCTTGAAACAAAGTGAAGCTCAATAAGTTTGTTCCTTATATAGGGTCTCAAGTGTAGCTTTTATCCCACTCTCAACATTGCAAGGCTTCAAGTGGTGTTCTGATATTGGTTTCTCCATCTCCCACTAACATCTTGTCTTTCTCCTAAGCACTCTCACCAAGCTATGATACATGGATGAGCAGAAGATGTCCCTTACAGGCTACTCATATATAATATGGTAGATCTAGGGAAAAAAATATACTACAACATAGAATGAGTCAACTTGAATCTATATTTTCTTCATTCACAATGAAAATTCAAATTACAAGCCATATTTTAGATTTAATATTCATATTTATATTCATCATGATCATAGCCATCATGGTCAACATTTGGTTCAACTTCATTTGAACCACACTTCATGTTGGATTATAACATATTGACACTTACACCATGCAGAAGACAAATGATTAAATAGAAAGAGAGGACCAACTAAACCATCTTGTGGTCAATCTATATTACATTGAGAAACAACATCAAGACTTGAGAGTCAAAATAATCAAAAGTTTCTTCAAGACCATGAATGATCAACAACATTCCATTAGAAAACAAAACACTAATCTATATTATCATTAAGCAATAAAATATGTTTTTAAAGTTTAGAAGCATCACAAGAACTTTCAAGAAACATAGTACTATCCAAGGACCAAAATGAATACCCTCCAAATGATTATGATTATGTTGATGTTGATGTCTATAATTTATGTCTAATGATTATGACGATGTTGATGTTGATGTCTATAATTTATTTCACTTACTGATGCTTGCCTAGATTGAATTTTGAATTGCCAGGCTGGAGAACGCTTTCAAAGTTTAGGGTCTGTTCTACATGATACTCTTAGTTATAGCTCAAATGCAACTCAACATATTTTTGATGCTAGGCAACCCACTGCAGAAACTCATCCACAGGTGAAATTTAATGTTGTGAATCTTGGCATTGTTAATGTTATTACTTTTCCTCACGTTTCATATTTGTGAAAATGTTTCTTGGCACTATCTTATTCTTATTACAATGTTCTTTGTTGTGGGGTAGGAGGTCAATCTTCATTGTCTCCATTGTGGGGGATAGTGAAGATTTCTCTGACAAATAGTAGGTCTTCTTTAGTATCTTATAATAACATGCTAAACTGATAAAGGTGTTATGGGCATTTAATCTGCAATTACTAATAGACTAAGCATATTATTACTATGCTTAATGTTCCATTTAAATGAATTTAACACAAAAAACAAATTTAAAAAACTAAACCAATGGCATGTTTACAACAAAGATATGTTGAGGAGTTTGCTCCTTGTTTAATGTTAACTGTTCCTACACAATCCACTCATACAACAGTGAAATGCTATGTGGAAGGGATGGTTGATAGTGTTCCTTGAGGGAAGGGGGATTTTGAAAGACTTGTTATCATTGTATTGTGTATTTTCAATATGTTTGGATGCACGACAAACTAGGAGAATGAAGGATCGCTCACTAATTGCATGATAACCCAATTTTGAAGGGTCACTGGGAGAGGGGAATGAAGGATCACCCACTAATTGCATGATAACCCCACCAAGAATTCTTTCCTTTAATTTTCCACAATATCTCAAAGTATGATCATTATTCTTTACTTTCTTCTATATGCTATTCTTTCTATGATTTTTTTATCTTAGAAATATATCAAAAACATTGCAGATGTGCATATAAAAGTAAAATATTGTCCTTCAATTGCTCCACATTGAAGCATTTCCTCTTTGGAGTATTCTCTTCATTTGTACAATATCTGTCAAAAATGGTTCCCATATTTCTTCAAGATCTATTTTAATCTTTATATTGCAATTTTGATTAGATTTGACCTATAGTTGATTTCATTAGTATTTTATAACATATACTCCTAATGTGAAATGTGGAGAGAAAGAAAGAGACACACTAGGTATGAATTACATGATATACCCATCATCACTTAGTACTTAAATAATAAAGTATGGACAGGGAACAACCCCCTAACCTCTAGATGTTTATTTCATGTTGGCCTCTTATTATATGCAAAGGTAGGCCTGTCTTAATTAGGCTAACAACCATAGTATAGGGGCCATAATATTTTCCCTTTAACCACATTTATAGTTTGAGAAAATAAAATAAAATTATTTCAGATTTATATTATCCTTTTGAACTAGCACACTACCATCAAAATGCATAATCATTGGTCATCTCAAGAAAATTCCTATTGATTAGTAGGATATCCTTATAAAAATTTGATGCATGGATTTATTGTGAATTATCGACTGCTATGTATCCTGCAACTATGGAAGGAGCAGTGTTGGTGTTAGGTTTCATTTATTATTGAATTCAATGGTTTCCAAGATGTGTTGAGGAGTTTTCTCCTTGTTTAGTGTTAACTATTCCTACACAATCCACTCTTAAAATAGTGAAATGCTATGTGGAAGGGATGGTTGATAGTGTTCCTTGAGGGAAGGGGGATTGTGAAAGACTTTTTATCATTGTATTATGTATTTCCAATATGTTTGGTTGCAAGGTAGACTAGGAGAATGAAGGATCACTCACCGATTGCATGATAACCTATTTTTGAAGGGTCACTGGTTGAGGGGATAGTCAAGGTCCCAATGATTGGGCCATTAGAGGACCCTATTTCTTTGTAGTAATTTCTATTCAAATTGGATGCATGGATTTCTTGCAAATTATCTGGTGCTATGTATCTTGCAACTGCATCCGTAAATTTGCATATACTTCTCTACGGTTGTAAGCCACTTAGAGATCAATATAGAGAAACTAAATCAAAATCATTGTTTGTCCTATTTCCTTTTAACAAAGTCTCAACTATCAATGATACAATATACATTTGATGCCCTAAGCTATCAAATATACAAATGGCGCCTACCTAGAAGCTCACTAGAAGAATGAAGGATCACTCATTAATTGCATGATAACCTAGTTTTGAAGGATCACTGGTTGAGGGGACAGTCAAGGTCTAGATGATTGGGCCATTGGAGGACCATAGTTCTTTGTATTAATTTCTATTCAAATTTAATGCATGGATTTATTGTGAATTATCGACTGCTATGTATCCTGCAACTACATCCGTAAATCTGCATATACTTCTCTAGGGTTGTAAGCCACTTAGGGATCAAAATAGAGAAACTAAATAAAAATTGTTCTTTGTCCTATTTCCTTTTAACAAAGTATCAACTATCAATGATACAATACATTTGATGCCCTAAGCTATCAATACAAATGGCACCTAGCTAGAAGCTCATGGGCTATCCATTTGATAACCACAGTCAACATTTCAAAAAAATGGATATCCTTGAGCACAAGCACCAATAACATCAAATAATGGAGTTAAAGCATGGGCTAGGGCATGACACCAGTAGAATGCAGTCATTTCAATGAAAATAGTTTAGAATGCGGTCCTTTGACATGTATTAAATAGAATAGAATTTTTAGCATATTATTATCATTCTATTTCTTTGTTGTAAACATGCCATCAGTTCAATTTTGTAACTTCACTATTGTATGAGTGGATTGTGCAGGAACAGTTAACATTAAACAAGGAGAAAACTCCTCAACACATCTTGGAAACCATTGAATTCAATAATAAATGAAACCTAACACCAACACTATTCATTCCATTCACTTCTACCAAGAATAAAGCATTTAATCCATTCAACATTACATATAATCATTAGACAGTTACACTTCCTGACTGTGTAGAGGAACAATCACGACCAAAATGATCAAAACTACTTTCACCCTTGCACAAGATATTCCAAACTTCAAGTAAAATGAGCAATATGCTATATCAAATCATTCATATTCATAGTAACCATTCGAAGGATCATTTTTTCAATGAACCCTCTGACTATACCCCTACGGCATAGAAAGGAAACTTAGTAAGACCAGTCTATGCCAATGTTTGTGAGGGTACAGTCATGATAAGTGCCTCTCAAACCTCTCCAAACATGTAAGATTGTCTTTAAATACTTTATTGATCTCTTCTAAACATTAACCAAATCAAACCTACATTTGAATCCACACACAATAACCCCAAAATGAAGGGTTTTATATCTTTTAATGAATCTCAATCACTGGTAGCGCATGGATAGTCAAACCAGTAGTCTCCAAAGCATTCACTAAGTGACTGGATTGCATTTAATACACACTATTCCTTCCATTCACTTCTACCAAGAATAAAGCATTTAATCCATTCAACATTACATATAATCATTAGATAGTTACATTTCCTGACTGTGTACTAGAGGAATAGTCAGGAAATGTAACTGTCTAAATGATCCAAACATTTGAAAATAGTGAATTGATATCCTTGAGCACAAGCACCAATAATATCAAATAATGGAGATAAATCACGGGCTATAGAACGACACCAGTAGAATGCAATCATTTCAGAGAGCATTCATGATCAAATAAAATGTAATGCATTTGAAATTTGCAGTCAAATATGATGCCAGATGGTCGAAAGATGAAGAAATCACATACCTTCTCTCACGCTCAGATTTCACTCCTCTATCTAATCAAAATAAAAATGATGAGGCCGTTTCACTTTTTTTTTTCATAGCCAAATCTTCCTTGTACCACATGAAGAACATGCCATTGGTTTAGTTTTGTAATTTGTTTTTTGTGTAATTAGTAATTGGTAGATTAAATGCATATAACACCTTTATCAATTTAATTAGCATGTTATTATCATATTAGATAAAGTACATTTAAGAATTTTTGGCACTGGTCCTTTTGGATGTATTAAACATAATAGAATTTTCAGCATATTATTATCAATCTATTTCTTTGTTCTAAACATGATATTGGTTTAGTTTTGTAGATTTGTTTAATCCATTAAATGCATTTTTCATGAGGAGGGGTCTTGTTCTCAAGAGATTGATGAAGATTGTACACCTCAAAAACCAATTCATAAGGTACCAATCATGTTTCCTATTTGCTTATATTTTTGGATTGGTAAATCTCCTTATAAGTTTCATGTCCTTTCTTTTGATTACTATGGATGAGATATATATCTTACATTTAACATTCAACTTCTTTAAATTTTAGAACATGTAGTGTATTTTTTGAGGATTTTACCAAATCAACTTTTAACATAAACTGAAAACACCAAATTGATATCTTGCCCTTTCAACTTGACAAAATATTTGCATTTGACCAATAACTGTAAGCAGTTGAATGATAAATCCACATACCTGTATCTTTGTAGAATACCTGGAACATCAAAAAGATGGCTAAGTGGCTGCCACCATGATTTTTATCTATTGAATATGGGAAAAAAAAATACCAAAAAAAATAAAATAGAAAACATGATTGGTCATTTCAGAGAGCATTCATGATCAAATAAAATGCAATGCCTTCTCTCACGCTCAATCAACTTTCACCCACTCATTTTCTCCCACTCCTTTTCTCTACAAATGAAATAAAAATGATTTGACTATTTCAAAATAGTGAATCGATATCCTTGAGCACAAGCACCAATAACATCAACTATTTTGATCTGTGGGTACCCTAATGTTGGCAAGAGTTCTTTTATTAATAAGATTACTCTGCAAGCTTGAAGAAGTGATATATTTTGGCAAATGAAGAGTAGAACGATGATGATATTCCTAAGATCATGGATGGACACAATGTTGTAGATAGAATGGGAAGACATCTTTCTATACTAGCCTTGGATCCTTTGACAATTGGGGTAGGATCCAGACCCAGACTAAAAAGATGTCTTCCTTTCTGTTGTGGAATTATCCCTTCTTTGGCCTGCACTCATTCTTCTTCTCAAAAATAGTTATCTAGAAACTTTGGATACTATTTCTCATCCATGCACAAAATGTGCTAATGATCATATAAAATTACTTTAGGCCTCCAGTATTGATGAGATGTACAAGTGTAAAATGTTTTTGTGAAACTAGGATCAATTTGTGCAGTGTACATAAATGCAAGGTAGTGATTATTCTCAATGATCGACAGGTAGCTAGGATAGTAGCTAGGACTAAAGATAAAATAGCTCAAGAGACCATCATAGGTTCTCTCTATCTTTGGTCTATATTATTGATAGAATGTTTTACCTTTCATTAGCTCATCAAATCTGAGGATTTGAAAGAATTTAATAGAATATTTTCATGACAACGTATATTATTTAAGTTGATGTTGCATGAATTTATCTACTTCATGCACTTGTAGACTATGAGGATGGTGATAAAGAAGCATGGCCATCCATGGCCATGCTTCTTTATCGCCGTCCTCATAGTCTACAAGTGCGTGAAGTAGATAAATTTGTGCAACATCAACTTAAATAATATACATTGTCATGAAAATATTGTTGGCAATTTGGTTGAAGTGAGTACATAGATGTTGTCATTATGGAAACATATGATCCACATTAAGAGTGCACAGGTCAAAGAGAAAGTATGGCAGATCACAATGCAAATTTGTCTAAGTGTGAGACAGTGTTTTCATAGTGTACCAGGATATAGTTTTGGTTTGTGATGTTGACTAGAGCAAGTTCAATGCTTGTGCACTTGAACATAAATGCTATGATGGTGACTGATGACCCATCTCAAAGTGCAAGTTAGTACGGAATGTACAGAATTAGTTATGGTAGTTTTACCGAAGACAGTGTTAAGCCGACAGGCTAGAATAAGAAGATAGAATTGGTAAAGAGTTAAGGGATTATTTTTTTTATCAAAATAATGACTTAATAATATAAAGGGATGACATCCTAGATGTTTACCCTTAGATAAAAATATATGGAAGCTGACCATGTAAATTTATTAGCCTTAATAGCTTGTATATATGTAATTGTAATTGTAAGAATGAATGAGAAGTGTAATATGGTGATGATATGATATGATGTGAATGTAAGAGTAGTGAAGAAGAAATTGATGCAAGTAGTATAAGGTTATTTACATTAATCCATTTTGTAATTAGTATACTTTGTATATTACTTGTTTGGGCAGTGGGCTCATCTTGTAATCAGATTTTGTATCTACAACTCCTAACAGGGTTGAGGCTTCTAACAAGGCCTATAGTCCCTTAACCAGGACTAATACACTATACATATGTAATAGATTCCTAAAAAGGTCAACATCCTTAACAAGATACTTTTGATTAGTGGATCTTTGTGGGTACCATCCCCACCGGGGTTTTCCCTTGGCCAGGGTTTCCTCGAGAACATATCATGTGTTATGAGTTCTTTATTATTATGCATATTGTTTAATTTCTTATGTTATGCATGTATAAAGATAATCTATTATATCCATAATGGGGCAAAAGATAAATTTTGTAGAATAGTGATTCACCCCCCTCTTAGTATTCCCTATTTCTAACAATTGGTATTAGAGCTTAGTTACTCAAAAAAGAATCATTCAAGGAAAGCCTAGCAGCTTGAGTAAGATCTCTATGGATATGGATCAACTATAGAAGAATCTTGATGAAGCTCTTGAGAAGATTGATATGCTTACTACTAAAAGAAACACTCTAAAAAGGAAATATGATGATGAAAAGAACCTTATTGAGAAATTGAAAAACAAGATAGAAGATCTGAGATCTGAAAAGGAATCTGAAATTCTTATTGAAGATTGTGATAGCAGCTTGGAAAAAGAAAATGAGATCCTTAAGCATGAATTGAAGATAGTAAATTTGAAGCTTAGTTTGAAAGATGGAAATAGAAAAAATGAAGTAAATTTTAAATCTAAGAATGAAAGTCTAAAGACTAAAAATGAAGAACTGAAATCTAAACTTGAAAAAGTGACATCCATATTTGAGAAAGTAAATGTGTAGTATGCAGAACTTGAGAAGTACAATAAGATTGTGAAAGGTGAACTGACTCAATCCAAACAATAACTTGAAAGGCTATATTCAAATAGTGAGAAGATCGATGAACAATTTTCTTTTGGGAAGCCATCCTATGATAAGACTGGACTTGGATTTAATATATTCAGAACAAATGATGAAAGAAAGAAACCAGATTTGAAGACATCTGAAAGTATAGATGAGAAGAAGCCTGATGAGATCAACAAATCTGAAGATGCACCTAAAGAAGGAGAATCTTCAAAGCAAGAGGAATCACCCAAAGGTATGCAAAGAGAATTCATAGGTAGATGTTTTTCTTGTAATACTATTGGTCATATGAAAAGAGATTGCATAGGTAAACAATTTAAACCTCTTAATGGTTATTGTTATAATTGTCATGGTTTTGGACATAGAGCTATTGAATGTAGAAGACCTAAAGTTATTGAGAATAATTATGGTAATAGAATGTTTAGGAATACTAACAATGCAGATAAGAGACCTACTAAAGACATGAACATAAGAAATGAAGTAGTGTGTTATAGATGCAACAAAGTTGGACACATTGCTAGAAATTGCAGGTCACAGATTAATCAGCAAGGATAGAGATATGGGAATAATGGAATTGTTTGTCAGATATGCAATAGGATTGGACATACAGCAAGGTTTTCCAGAATGAACAATGGAACTTATCATCCAAACCCTAACCCTAGAAACAATGCAAGAAGGAATGAAGATATAAGTAACAGATAGAAAGATTATTGTAGCAATATAGATGAAGTGAAGTATGTTAAAGGAATAGATCAAGAAGGCATAATCAACATGGAAGGTAATCAGATAGGTGAAGTATTAAGTGGTAAGAATGAATCCTTACGTGACCTATCTTTAAGCACTTAATTTATGTAAACTAAAGTAGATTAGGAACTTAGATTTAGTGTAGAAGTAGATTTATGATGAAGTAAGTCTTGCACAATTAATAGAAGGTATATTATGATGTACTAATGCTATGGTTAAGAGCGCAAAAGAAAATATTATGTTTTTCAAGATCGCAAGAAGTTTTGAGTTTTGCAGGTTAACAGGAATAACTTTTGAAAAGAAGTGGCAAAAGAATTGAATGCGATGTCAGAATTAAGTATGATTGAAGTCATAAAAGGTTATGATTGATGTTATTTGATTGCCAAAGTGAATTAAAGTATCAAGGAGATCAAAAAAAGAGATTGGAAGTGTTTTGCAAATATTTTGTGAAGGATTTAAGCGCCGAATCTTCGCAAACCCTAGAATTGCGAATTTGAGGTATTTATCTTGACAAATCTTTGAATCGGTATAAAGAATTGGAAGGAAACATGGATACATCTTTGATTCACAACATTAGAGACAAGAATAGACCTAAATTGAAGAAAGAACCAGTAGACCCTGAGTTTTCTTTATCATCTGTACCAGACAGAGTTTTGCATTTGGAAAATGTAAAGAGTTATCTTGGATGTAAATTGGAAATAGTAAATGACAGTGATTTTTCAAGTGAGTATCAGAATATATATAACCAAGCTATGTCATTGAAGCAAGGTTATGAACATTTGAAAAACAATGAAATTGTCATGTATGGTTTACAGTATGAATTCGATAATGAAGAGTGCACAAAGATCATTTTAAGTAGGATTCACAATGGGAAATTTTGGTTAGAAGATAGAGTGATTGACATCATAGCTGACCTAATTCATGAAGTCACTGGTTTATCCAAACTTGGTGCTATCCCTTTAAATGAGAAAAATATGAGGAAAATTGTCATTGACAACACTGGATCATCCTATAATGGTAGAGGTATTGTTATCAGCAAGATTAGACAACATGATGTAAGATTTTGAATACAAAGTTTTGTGCTAATTCCAGAGAAGATGACATGGTAGCTGGCATGGTTCACATTGCCTATTTGATGTGTGTAGACAAATTTTATGTTGATATGTGTGAGATTTTGAGAATTCAATTGTTTGAGAATTTGGAGAAGATTAAGAAGTTTAAATATGTACAATTTAGATTCTCATCTTTGATTACATATATGTTTTTCCACCTTTTGAGAAGATTTCCTTACACAATTGGAAATGATTGGAATGATCGACAGTCTATGATGGAAAGAATAAACAAAGTTTATAGAAATCATGTTATTGATAAAGTTAATGAGAGTGTTGTGTTAGTTTTGAAGACATTTTAGAATTTGCTAACTACCAGATCAAGGATTCCATAGTCACTTGTGGAGAAATATAAGAATGATATTTGTTTCATGATTGACACTGACTTTACTTACATTGAAGTAGTAGAACCCAGAGTTGAATTCAGAGACCCTCTTGGCTATGAGATTTTTGAGATTGAGACAGAAGAGTATGTTGGAAGATTGATGAAAAGTAAATTGGACACCCAATGCAGCAGGTTTGGAACTTATGAAGACAACTTTAATTTTGTTAAAGCTAAAATTAAAGAGAAACAGTCTAAGAAAAGAGTTGACAGTACCATAAAGAGAATATTGAAAGACATAAGGATGGTAGAAAGAGAATTTTTGGTAGCTAAATAGACAACAACCACATTGAGAGATGTTGGAAAGGGAGAAGTCTTGAGTGTACCACCTTTATCTAGTGTAGTACAAAGAGAGCCTACACTAGTTAAAGTGAAAGTAGAAGAACCAGAAAAGGAACAAGTAACACTGAGCAAGAGAAAGAAATAAATTTCTACTGGACCAAGAAAGAGACAGAAGACTATAGTTCAACCAGTACCAAGAAAGTTTGTAGAAGTTAAAAATGATACTAAGAAGAAAGCTTGGAAACCAAAAGTTGAAAAGCTAAATGAGCAGATTATTGAGAATGGAGATTTTGCAAGAATGAATAAATATTATGATCTTTATGATTATACTGATAGAATTAATTTGGAGAATGCTATTGTGAAGCATGTGATTTTGGCAGATAAGAAATTTGACTCTATTCAAGGTCAAATACCTGATGAATTGTTTACTAAACTTATTAATAGAAAACAAAGAGAATCTGAGGAAGACAAAACTATAAGAGAGAATCTTGTGAGAAAGCTTTGTGAAGTGAAAGATGATGATCATTTGAAGAATATTTTGAAGCCCCTTGACACTCTTTTGAGGACTAAGAGGAGAACCATTTAGATCATGGCAAGAAAATATGAGCAAGTGAGAATAGAAACAGAGAAAGCAATAATTAAAGTTATGACAGAAATTGTTGGAGAAACTTCAGTTGTAGCAGGACATGTAGTTGATGCTGAACAAGAGGATATTCCCTCCCTTTCAACTATTAACATTGAAGATGATACAATGGACATTGAAGGTGTTGGTGGTCTTTTTCCCAAAGGTCAGCCTGGCATTAGGATTGATAGGGCTAGTGTCACATTCACTCAACACTCCAAATCTGACAGGAAAAAAAGGCCAACTAACAAGGATCAAAGAGAGATCCTTCTACACTTTGAGCTCCACATCAATCAGGTGGGTGTACCTCATCTACACACTCATATTAACTTGTGTCACACTACAGGCCTGCAAGTAACTGACTATGGAATGGTCCTCAAACTCTTCTAGGTATCCTGTACCTCAATGAAATCAAGGTCTCATGCAATAGCCCTACTTGCATGGAATGAGTATGAAAACCAGAGACCTACACTAACAACATGAAAGGGAAAGGGTGGGACTGAATGGAAATGATTTGAATGGATTGAAAGGACCCCTGAGATGACCTAAGTCTCTGATAGACCAGTGCCTTGTCCATTGGGCCACAGAGTCAAATACAATATTGCAAGGGATAGATATGAAATAAGAAAATAATATACTCAATGTGTTGATGCCTAACATCAATCACACACCATGGCCAAACCTCAACTTAACACCCACCTGTGCATTCAAGTGTGTTATTATCCATCAAAGGATTTTGACCCTCCCCTTAGAAGAGACCTATGAATAGACAATACATTAACCAACATCCACTGGAAGACAAGCATGACCTATCCTTGATATTTCAGCTCATACATACATGAATACTAACCCTGAACCAGTTATCTCTACGAAGACAACTCCACTTGCAAACACTTAGGCAATGAAAATAGAAAGAATCAAACACCCTTGATGTATGATCAATGGACTCAGAATTCAAATGGAGATAGCTTGGTAACAGTAAGAATATATTAAATCCTCACACATAAGACAAATTTGTTACAATATGCACTATATTCTCTGAACCAGCAATGGAAGAAGAACACCCTATATGCAGAGAGAAGAGAAAAATCTATAGGAAAAGGACCCTTCTGTTGGAACCAATTCTCCTCAAAAATTTGTAGAAGAAGGAACCCTTACAAAATTGAACAACCTACAATTTATACCATTGGTTACCTTGGAATCCTAAACCAATAGGATGCAACAAGCTATAGGTAACTAGGCTTAGGATTTCAACCACCCAACCAATTGAAAATTCATCAAAATTTAAGACTTCTACAAAATGCCTTGAGCATAAAAAATTTTTCCATCACCACATGGAAAAACATCCCTATCAACACTCATGGCATCCTGGACCACACTGCAAACCAATTGCCTCTCACCAAACAGGGTCTTTTCTGCATTGAATTCCATAAAAATGGTACCCTTTGTCGCTAGAAACTCTCAAAAATTCAAATTCAAACTACAATGGTCACCATGCAATTGTAAGCTTGTGTTCCTTAACATTTTTCTATTAGTTGTGCAATCATGCGGTCACCAACCTAACCACCATAGGAATTCAGGCTTCATCTTATGCTTGGTCACATGATCACAAGGCACCAAACTAACCTATGCGATCATGCGACCGTAGTCTCCTAGCCGAGGTCAATGGTCACAAACCCCACTCAAAAATCTTTGGCCACCTCATAAATCCCTCAGTGAATGAAAAATGGGCATGTTAGCAGCACGACACCATGAGCCCACACAACTCCACAACCGCGATACCAAACAGTGGTTGTATGATCGCATAGCTAAAAACTAGGCTATGTGAACACATGACAAGCCTCCACATCATCAAAACACTAGCCTCACTTTATCTAGCAAACTGGCGACCAAAGAACTTCCACCGGTTCATGATACACTACCCACCATCGCTAAAAAACTTAGCGATCATGCGACCACTATTCGCTGAATCGCCAAACAAACTAGCGAATCACCTTTTTATTGCGTGAATGTGTGAACACATTGAATTTTGTTAGCACCACCAGATCTTTATCCACTCCACCAAACCTTAGACCCCACCTGGGTCCACTTGATGCCACATGTCACACCACCATTCGTTGTATCCACTAAGTCACTTGACACAGGACCCACCGCCCATCAACCCTTTTAAATACTGCAAGATCAGACGGTTGTCGCATGATCGCAAGGGGAAAGAATATTCCTTGCGATCACACACTGATTGTAGATCTTGAATCTCTAACACTGGGCCCCTCTTTATCTGGAAAACTGGTGACCGAAGAAATTTCGCTAGTTCATGAAATACTTTATGTCATCGCCAAATCAGTACGCGAACCAGCGATACGAAGGAAATTTTTTGGGCCACTAAATACTTTATCACAACCGCTAAAAGCACTGAGAAATTTCAACTGGGCCCACGCAAGAAGATCAATGACTGTCAAAAAATCTTAAGCCTCTGACACACTCAATGAGATTATACACCATTCATCAATTCACTGATAGGATCAGGACCCACTGACACATCCAAAAACTAGGTCCCACTGACAACAAGCCATTATGCAAATACATGGATGAACAAAATAGCACCAACTATGCACACGTGTCAACAGACCCACCTACCTTCCCCATGAGAATCAACGGTTGTTGCTATACCACTGCATTAAATGTTGAGCATGTTTCATTAATGGTATAATGATAGCCACAAGATTAAACTAAACTTTAATCTACTTGAATGCCAAGAAGATCAGTCTCACCATCCATCGCACTTGTGTAGTTGAGGGAACGCCAGCAAACAAGGAACTGTGAGGTCAAAAACACACAAGGTTTCTGATGCCAAAAGATAAGCACACAAAAGCTAGAAGGTACAAGGTCAAAAACAATGAGGGTTTTCACACAAACTGAAAACATCATGAATTTTAAAAAACATTGTGGGTTTTCGACATTGTGGCAAATTTTGAAATTATTTTCTTGCAGACCTTAGATTTTGAATATCTTTCTAGATTTTGCAATTCAGCACATGCAATTTGGACTAGAGCAAGGTGACAACATGAAGAACACAGGGCAGGACATTTAACAAAAACATTTGTTGGGAAGAGGCCATTTTCATAGGATTTTTGCTATGACAGAAAAATAGCCTAATAGTGCCTCTAGTCTGGGGATGATGGGTAACTTGTGCCCATGCAAGAAATTAGGATTTCTGGGAGAGCAGACCACCCACTGGACAAAAACAAGGAACTCAAAAAATGCAGGGAACAAGAAGGAAAAACACAAAATAGGAAAGGGAAAGATATTTATAGATATTTACAATAGAACTTTAATCAAGGACCCTCCTGAATCAAATGTTTGATTTTCATCCACATATGCAACCAGCCACCTGAAAAAACCTTGATATTCTTGCTGCCACCATATGTGAACATTCATGGGTTGAAGAATAAACTTGCACTAATCACCACCCATGTTTTTCCAATCACAACTACCGTATTCACACTCATATTCATATTCTAAGAAGTAAGGAACATCACTTACTTCTCCCTGCTGACTGGAAGTAAAAATATCATCTAATAATGCATCAGGAAATGGAACATATTGATTGTCATGCATTACCATAAAATTACCTAGCTAAGAAGGAATTAGATCCTCTGATTTGCCTTCCTGCATTGCATCAGCCACTGAGCAACTTGGTTCAACCGTGACATCCTCATCTGATGGATCATGAACCAAGTGAAGGTCCTCTTTAAAATTTTTGTGACAGGGGAACAACTGATCTGCATTATCATTTTCATCAAAATAAATTTTGTCCCAACTGCTGAAAGCAAAGTCTTCAACACTGTCACAAACAGTATCATACTTGGCAAAAGAAGGAAAAGGATATGAACAAGAAACTTGTTCATTACTATAATCTTGATGATAGGACAACACACTATCATGTCCTTCTACCTCTCCTTTTGCAAAGTAACCACATGCAGAGAACTCTGATGAACATGAATCATCAAAACTATGAGCATCCTGCATCTTGTCAGCACTTGACAAATCCAAAATTTTCTG
This sequence comes from Chamaecyparis obtusa, assembly GCA_027943335.1. Taxonomy (NCBI): domain Eukaryota; kingdom Viridiplantae; phylum Streptophyta; class Pinopsida; order Cupressales; family Cupressaceae; genus Chamaecyparis; species Chamaecyparis obtusa. Next base: position 416,216 of record BSBK01004348.1, read on the forward strand.
GTGGGTGGGAGGGGAAACATCAACACATTCATTAGGGATATCTGCATCACTTGAGGCTAAAAAAATACTGATGACATCACCATCTGATATATCATACTGAACCTGGTTGTCATCTAGTAATGTGGGAGTAGTAAAAGAATCAAAGGCACACATGTCAAAGTCAGATCTCATTGACTCATGCTCTCAGTCAAAATTGATGTGTGTTGGATGTGAGAACTCAAAGTCATCCCTCCTTGCATACCTGAGATATTCACAAGATAGGAGATCTAAAATTTGTTCACTATGAAGTGAACAACCATCCATAAGAACATCATCTTTTGCCATACAATCATCAGTAATACCATCATCTATCCAATCCTCTTCTTCATCCGACTGATTGCAAAGACTTTCTGCCCCATACTGAGAAAAGGCATCACTCTCATGACTGTAAGAAAGAGTGTCAACACCTGACACATCTCCTTCATAAATTTCATCATTCTCAATATCATCACTAAAGAGCAAAACCCCAAGTGCATCCTCAAGCTCAATACTATCATCACTAAGTATCCAATCCCTAATACATCCATAATGCTCTTCCCACAAGACATCTGACCAACTGGTTGACTCAGGAAAACAAAGCTCCAGGAATAAACCAATGAAGTCAAATTCAGGAAACTCAACATCCTTAGGAAGCTCATCATAAACTTCACAAAACCTATCATAGAACAAGGATATGGATAGATCCTGTCTGCACCCCACCTTTAATCCTACCAATTTTATGCAATCCCTAAGGATGCCCTCCTCAAGGAAAGCCAGCTCCTTATTCAACTTATCCATTAAACTTAATGCAATACTTCCACATAATTTTGCCAAAATGCAACTAAAAACTTGAAGTATGCTAACCTCTGCTCACACCTTATCCTTCTTTTAGTGCTTGATCACTTTATAAGGAACATTTAGATCTTGAGAAAAACCTGGGAGTTTTGCAGTAGAAGACTTTATTGACTGGAAGGCAGGGCAGATCCAGAGCTCACCATGCAACTCCATTAAGTTCTTTCTAGTGTAGAGCTGCCACCTCCTTGAGAGGAAAATAATTCACTATTTCTTCTTCCAACCAACACAAAACTCACCAGGATTTACACACTGTTCATCAGGGAGTGCACTAATCAAACAGAGATAAATCAGAGCTGCCACTCACAACTAAGTGAGAAAATATGAGCAAATGCTTTATTTGTTCATCTGACTCTATTCTAGACTCTCCCCAGCAAAGTCACCATCTTGTTGGTGACTCGGATGGGCAAATCAATCTGGTCAATAAAGATTTTGAACTTACAATATAACCATAACTAGAGATCCTAACAGATATTTTTCTTTTTCATTGTTCTCCACAGTAGAGTCACCATTTTTTTGGTGGTCTTTTTCCCAAAGGTCAGCTTGGCATTAGGATTGACAAGGCTAGTGTCACATTCACTCAACACTCCAAATCTAACAAGAAAAAAGGGCCAACTGACAAGGATCAAAGAGAGATCCTTCTACACTTTGAGCTCCACATCACTCAGGTGGGTGTTCCTCATCTGCACACTCATATTAACTTGTGTCACACTATAGGCCTGAAGGTAACTGACTGTGGAATGGTCCTCAAACTCTTCTAGGTATCTTGTAACTTAATGAAACCAAGGTCTCATGCAATAGCCCTACTTGCATGGAATGAGTATGAAAACCAGAGACCTACACTAACAACATGAAAGGGAAAGGGTGGGACTGAATGGAAATGATTTGAATGGATTGAAAGGACCCTTGAGATGCCCTAAGTCTCTGATAGACTAGTGCCTTGTCCATTGGGCCACAGAGTCAAATACAATATTGCAAGGGACAACTATGAAACAAGAAAATAATATACTCAATGTGTTGATGCCTAACATCAATCACACACCATGGCCAAACCTCAACTTAACACCCACCTGTGCATTCAAGCATGTTATTATCTATTAAAGGATTTTGACCCTCCCCTCAGAAGAGACCTATGAATAGACAATACATTAACCAGCATCCACTAGAAGACAAGCATGACCTATCCTTGATATTTCATCTCATACATACATGAATACTAACCCTGAACCAGTTATCTCTACGAAGACAACTCCACTTACAAACACTTAGGCAATGCAAATAGAAAGAATCAAACACCCTTAATGTATGATCAATGGACTCAGAATTCAAATGGAGATAGCTTGGTAACAATAAGAATATATTAAATCCTCACACATAAGACAAATCTGTTACAATATGCATTGTATTCTCTGAACCAACAATGGAAGAAGAACACCCTATATGTAGAGAGGAGAAAAATTGAAAGGAAAAGGACCCTTCAGTTGGAACCAATTCTCCTCAAAAATTTGTAGAAGAAGGAACCTTTACAAAATAGAACAACCTAAAATTTATACCACTAGTTACCTTGGAATCCTAAACCAATAGGATGCAACAAGCTATGGGTAACCAGGGTTAGGATTTCAACCACCCAACCAATCGAAAATTCATCAAAATTTAAGACTTCTACAAAAGGCCTTGAGCAACAAAAAATTGTCCATCACCACATGGAAAAATATCCCTGTAAACACTCATGGCATCCTAGACCACACTGTAAACCAATCGCTTCTCACCAAATAGGGTCTTTTCTGCATTGAATTCCATAAAAATGGTACCCTTTGTCACTGGAAACTCTCAAAAATTCAAATTCAAACTGCAATGATCACCATGCAATTCACAAGCTTGTGTTCCTTAACATTTTTCCCTTAGTTGCGCAATCACACGGTCACCAACCTAACCACCACAGGAATTCAGGCTTCATCTTATGCTTGGTCGCATGATCGCAAGGCACAAAACTAACCTATGCGATCATGTGACCGCAGTCTCCTAGCCAAGGTCAATGGTCACAAACCCCACTAAAAAATCTTTGACCACCTCTGAAATCCCTTGTTGAATGAAAAATGGGCACATCAGTAGCACAACACCGTGGGCCCACACAACTCTGCAACCGCAATACCAAACAGTGGTCGCATGATCGCATAGCCAAAAATTGGGCTATGTGAACACATGACAAGCCTCCACATCATCAAAATACTAGCCTCACTTTATCTAGCGAACTGGCAACTGAAGAATTTCCACCGGTTCATGAGACACTAGCCACCATCGCTAAAAAACTTATCGATCATGGGACCACTATTCACTGAATCACCAAACAAACTAGCGAATCACCTTTTTATTGCACGAACGTGCAAACACATTGAATTTTTTTGGCACTGCCAGATCTTTATCCACTCCACCAAACCTCAGACCCCACTTGGGTTTTCTTGATGTCACATGTCACACCACCATTCACTATATCCAGTGAGTGACCTGACATAGGACCCACCACTCGTCAACCCTTTTAAACACTGCAAGATCAGACAGTTGTCGCATGATCGCAAGGGGAAAGAATATTCCTTGCGATCACACGCCGATCGTAGATCTTGAATCTCTGACACCAGGCCCCACTTTATTTGGAAAACTAGTGACCGAAGAACTTCCCCCAGTTTGTGAAATACTTTATGTCATCGCCAAATCATTATGTGAACTAGCGACAAGAAGGAAATTTGTCGGGCCACTAAATACTTTATCACAACTGCCAAAAGCACTGAGAAATTTCAACTAGGCCCACGTAGGAAGATCAACAGCTATCACAAAATCTTAAGCCTCTGACACACTTGATGAGATTATATGCCATTCATTGATTCACCGATAGGATCAGGACTCACTGACACATCTGGAAACTAGGTCCCATTGACAACAAGCCATTGTGCAAATACATGGATGAATAAAATAGCACCAACTATGCACACATGTCAATGGACCCACCTAGCTTCCCCATGAGAATCAATGGCTACCACTATACCACTGCATTAAAGGTTGAGCATGTTTCATTAATGGTATAACGATAGCCACAAGATTAAACCAAACTTTAATCTGTCTGAATGCCAATAAGATTGGTCCCACCATCCATCGCACTTGCGCAGTTGAGGGAATGCCAGCAAACAAGAAACTATGAGGTGGAAAACACACAAGGTTTTTGATGCCAAAAGATAAGCGCACAAAAGCTGGAAGGCACAAGGTCGAAAACAATGAGGGTTTTCACACAAACTGAAAACATCATGGATTTTCAAAAATACTGTGGGTTTTCGACACTGTGGCAAATTTTGAAATTATTTTCCTGTAGACCTTAGAATTTGAATATCTTTCTGGATTTTGCAGTTCAACACATGCAATTTGGACTAGAGCAAGGTGACAACATGAAGAACACAGGGCAAGACATTTAACAAAAACATTTGTAGGAAAGAGGCCATTTTCACAGGATTTTTTCTATGATAGAAAAATGGCCTAACAGAAGGTACTAAGGTGACCTTGGACACTGAAGATAATGTATTTAAGAATTTAGATATCATTGTTGACAATTCAGCTCTTGATGAATCGTATAGGACTAAAGAAGCAGTGTAGACTGAATTGGTGAGTGATGAACCTAAAAAGATAGAAATTCATTCACCCACTCCTGAGGCAAAGAAGAAAGAAATTGGAACTTTGTTTGAAGACTTAGGTAAAGAAGTTGATGATGATGTTCAGCTAGAGTTGATTAGTTCTTTGAATAAGATTATTGGAAAGAATAAGAAAGTAAATAATCTAGAAGGAAGTCTGAAGGAACTGATAGAGAAGTTGCAAAGTATTGTAACTACACATATTTCATAAGCAGATCCTTTGGAGAGAGCCAAAAAGGTACTAAGTACTTTTGATGATGAGTTTACCAACTTATCAAACATTGCTAAAGTAAGAGCTCAAGCAACTTATGAAGCTGAAATGCTTTTAAGTATGAGTCAGAATATCAGAAATGATATTATTAGTCTTGATGTTTGTATCAAGAATTTGAGGAAAAATTTGGAGACTGGAAAAGCTTTATACATACAGTGTACAAAACTTGAGATTTTGATAGCAGCAGAGGAGCAGAAAATCAAGGTGAAGGAAGCTGAGATTCAGAATGAATCTAATCTTCTTTCTGGACCCAATGTAAAAGTAAGTGATGTTGAGAATAAATTTAGGAAGTGTTATGATGAAATAAGATCATTGCAAGATGAAAAGAATAAGAAATTGAGAAGATTTGAACTTCTGAGAGAGCACATGTCTATGAAGTTGAGCATTATTGAGGAACAATTAGAAGAATGTCTTACTGCTAAGACATCATTTTAGAAATTTAATTTTGAGAACCTTCAAGCTTGTCAAATAGAAACTTATGGATTAAGAACACTTTTGAATGTGGCATATTCTATTAAAAAGTCATGGGAGAAAGAGTTTGAAGCCATGAAAGTAAATTTTGCAGATTGTGTTGCAAGCCTACCGGCTTTGCAATAAGTAAATGGAGGTATAATCTTTTTTTGGGTTACAATTTTGTAATCCTCCCTACTTTATTTTGTCATTGTTGTCAAAGGGGGAGTGATTGTAGTAGAGTAGAAAATTGTTATGTATATGAGGATATATGAGGATTAATACTCTTAGGGGGAGTATTGTATGAAGTTTTATATAAATTTTCTCATATTTTGCCACCAATGAGAAAAGGGGAGATTTTTGGAAATTTGGATGAAGTGAGTACATAGATGTTGTTATTATGGAAACATATGATCCACATTAAGAGCACACAAGTCAGAGAGCAAGTATGGCAGATCGCAATGCAAATTTGTCTAAGTGTGAGACAGTGTTTTCACAGTGTACCAGAATATAGTTTTGGTTTATGATAGTGACTGGAGCAATTTCATTGCTTGCACACTTGAAAATAGATGCTATGATGACTATTGATGACCCATCTCAGAGTGCAAGTCAGTACAAAATGTACAAAATTAGTTATAGCAGTTTTACCAAAGATAATGTTAAGTCGACAGGTCAGAATAAGAAGACAGAATTGGTAAAGAGTTAAGGGATTATTTTGTTTATCAAAATAATGACTTAACAATATAAAGGGATGACATCCTATATGTTTACTCTTAGATAAAAATATATGGAAGCCGACCATGTAAATTTATTAACCTTAATAACTTGTATATATGTAATTGTAATTGTAAGAATGAATGAGAAGTGTAATATGGTGATGATATGATATGATGCGAATGTAAGAGCAGCGAAGAACAAATTGATGCAAGCAGTATAAGGTTATGTAACTTAATCTATTTTTTAATCAGTATACTTTGTATATTACTTGTTTGGTTAGTGGGCTCATCTTGTAATCAGATTTTGTATCTACAACTCCTAACAGGGCTGAGGCTTCTAACAAGGCCTAAGTCCCTTAACCAGGACTAATACACTATACATATGTAATAGACTCCTAACAGGGTCAACATCCTTAATAGGATACTTTTGATTAGTGGATCTTTGTGGGTACCATCCCCATTGGGGTTTTCCCTTGGCCGGGGTTTCCTCGAGAACATATCATGTGTTATGAGTTCTTTATTGTTGTGCATATTGTTTAGTTTCTTATGTTATGCATGTATAAAGATAATTTTTTACATCCATAATTGGGAAAAAGATAAAGTTTGTAGAATACTGATTCACCCCACCCTCTCAGTATTCCTTATTTATAACAAATATTCTATTAAATTCTTTCAAATCCCTAGATTTGATGAGCTAATGAAAGGTAAAACATTCTGTGAATAATATAGACCAAAGAAAGAGAGAGCCTATGATGGTCTCTTGAGCTATTTTATCTTTAATGTGCATATCCATCAGTTTTTTGACACTTAATCATTAATTTTGACAGAAGTGCTATGCATTCAACAAATAAAATGTTAGAGAAAACTAATTTACAACAATAGTTCTAACAGTAATGCTATACATTCGATAGGGAACCTATCGGAGAAATAATGAAGGAATGTTGCTCTTCCAACATTTTAAGTGTCACAAATAGAAAATTTTTGACAGAACCTTCGACATTAATGCCATATCACCGACAGGTATATCTATCGGAAATAAGTGGAAACTATCGCTATCCCAATAGTTATAATGTTAGAAAGGATATGTTTTCAATGGTTAATAGGTCATTGTGTCAGAATTTTGATGGATGAACCGTAGAAAATGCCATAATGAAGCTATTGCTGAAATGCAAATTTCCAACATGATATGGTGTCGGTAAACCGACGGATACGTCTTCTGTTGCAATTTCCTACGCAAAATGGTGACAGACCCATCTTTCGAAATGCCAACAAATTAGCATTGCAAATTAGACAAATGGCCATTGGAATTTGACCCCAAATGTAGTAGTGTCCCTATAACCAAAATATTGGCATTGTGTTCAAGTGTTATTTCATTGTGTTTATGCTTTATGTTTGAGTATACTTAATTGGATAAAGAATTGAAACTTGTAGATAACTGATTCAGCCCCCCCTCTTAGTTATCTCTTGGGACTATTCCTAATAGCTTTAAATATTTAAACTACGGTTAAAAAGGATGAGGAAAAACCACTATACAAGCATGTATCATTCCTTGAATTGTCTAGCCTTCATAGTGTAAAAGTCTACCATATATTTATGTGTAACAAGAAGTAAGAAGAAATCAAAATGAAGATTCCATAGTAAACAAAGAGCTAGAAACTACGGTGGTGGTTTGACATATTTCTGAAATCAAAATAGAGAGTGAGCATCACAAAAATTATATTCCTAGAAAATGTGATTAGAACGATGATGGAAGTAAAGTGGGAAACATGTATATGGAGAACTTGTGTAATTTAGTTGCATCACTTGTTGGCTTAAGAATTCTCTTTTCAAAGTTTTCTATGGGTTCTAGATCAATAATTTCTTCTTCTCAATCCTTATTCTTTTTCCTATCACCATCTATTTCCTCCATTTCCTCCCTCTCATGTGTGTATAGGAGTTTTCTTCATTTTTTTCTATGCATATTTCACTTTTATGAGGTAGTCTCCAAACTATCAGATCCTCTACAGCACACTACCTACCATCTCACTGCTAACTACCTGGATGTTCCCCATGTTTATCCCATCCCTCAGATATTAATGAGGATAGTTAATTAACAAATGGTTAACAAAAATAAAAACCTCCCACTAATGCTAAAAATTATGTGAACAAGGATGGAAAGGTTATTGGCTCTCATCTAAACTTTTTGATTACTTCTTCCTTTAATAATGACCAATCCCAGAGTTGAACAGTTCCAATTTATTAAAGATTTTGTTAGAGTTTTTATGGTGTAGTCCATGAAATATTATCCCTAGTATTAAATACCCACTCTCTATGTAACTGATCAATAACATAAAATATCTTTTAAATATTTCCAACTCATAATATATATATATATATATATATATATATATATATATATATATATATATATATATATATATATATATATATAAAGGATCAACAAATGGGTTATGACATCCTCCCCCCCTTAAGAATGCATTGCCTCAATGTATGATTCAAAATTTGCAATCATATTTAGAAAAAAATCAAGAAATTTACAATAGACATGATTAATAATCTTTCATTATTCAAATTTTCAAAGTAATGCATGTATGCACTTTTAGCTTCTAGCATAAAATCAACGAGATTCAATTTCATTTGCTTACATAAAGTCAAATTTTCATCAGTTATGCATTCTAGTAAGTACACACACCAAAAATAAACTCATTAAAGAAAAACCCAACACACTTGTATCATAATTATTTCAAGAACATTTTCTATGTGAGTGTGTGAAATCTATTACCACCCTTCAGTTTTACAAGGTTAGAATTACCTCTCTCCGACAATATTCCCCCTCTATTATAATGTGTCATTCCATCTGTGATATGTAGGAACAACATCAAAACATCAATTCATGTCACCATCATAATAAAAATTGAAAATCTAACATTCTCATACTTAGTGCTTTAAGAAATAACATACATGATACTCTTAAGTAGAAACAAAGGACCCTCATACCTATGGTTACTATACCTTATCATGGTATCACAATAAATTGAGCTCATTTCTAGTTTCTTTGGATCCTCATTCTTGGCATATTATAATTTATTTACAATAGACATGATTAAGGATCTTTCATTATTCAAATTTTCAAAGTGTATATATGCATTACTTTGAAAATTTGAATAATGAAAAGATTATTAATCATGTCTATTGTAAATTTGTTGAATTTTTTTAATATGATTACAAATTTTTGAATTATGCATCGAGATGATGCATTCTTAAGGGGGGAAGGATGTCATAACGCATTTTTCAATCCTTTATTTATTGATAATATATATATATATATATATATATATATATATATATATATATATATATATATATATATATATATATATATATATATATATATATATATATATATATATATATATATATATATATATATATATATATATATATATATATATATTATGAGCTGAAAATCTTTAAAAGATAGTTTACGTCATTGATCAGTTACATAGAGAGTGGGTATTTAATACATGGATAATATCTTTTGGACTACACCATAAAAACTCCAGCAAAATCTTCAATAAATTGGAATTGTTCAACTCTGAGAGTGGTCATTATTAAAGGAAGAAGTAATCAAATAGTTTAGATGAGAACCAATAGCCTTTCCATCCTTGTTCACATGATTTTTGGTAGTAGTGGGAGGTTTTTATTTTTTTTAACCATTTGTTAATTAACTATCTTCATTACTATCTAAGGGAGGGGATAAACATGGGGAACATCCAGCTAGTTAGCAGAGATATGGTAGGTAGTGCACTGCAGAAGATCCAATAGTTTGGAGACTGCCTCATAATAGTGAAATGTGCATAGAAAAGAAAGAAGAAAACTCCTATGCACATACGAGAGGGAGGAAATGGAGGAAATAGATGGTGACACATGAAAGAATAAGGATTGAGAAGGTCAAATTATTGAGCTAGAACCCATAGAAAACTTCAAAAAGAGAATTCTTAACCTGACAAGTGATGCAACTGAATTACACAAGCTCTCCATATAAAGGCTCCCCACTTTACTTCCATCATCATTCTAATCACATTTTCTTGGAATATAATTTTTGTGATGCTCCCTCTCTGTTTTGATTTTAGAAATATGTCAAACCACCACTGTATTTCCTGTTGGCATTAAGCAGAATTGCCACTAGTGACAACACTTATTTGCATTCTGAGTGCAAACTAAGCAGAACAGTGCAAACTAAGTAGAACAGTGCAAACCGAGAAGAACAGTGCAAACCGAGCAGAACAGTGCAAATCGAGTAGAACAGTGCAAACCGAGCAAGACAGTGCAAACTGAGCAAGACAGTGCAAACTGAACAAGATAGTGCAAACTGAGCAGGATAGTGTAAACCGAGTAACATTATGTCTACCGAGTCACCAGTATTTACCGAGTTCAAAACCTACCGAGTGGTTAGTATGAATCATGCCTTCACTTCTACCGAGTGCATGATGATGCCGAGTAATGCAGTGGACGTCGAGTATCAGAAAGTCACCGAGTTAGTTTGTAGGAACCGTGTAACCATACTTGGGCCGACTTAGTGGCACTTATGTTTATTTTTCAAGCCGACTTTGTAATTGTAATTAATTGTTTAGACTTGTATATAAGCAATGTTGTAAAAATGTCAAGATGTAATAAAATGAGTATGAATGTGAAAAAGAAAGAAAGACAGAGATAAGAGAATTACAAAGGGCTACAGTAGTATAGGGAACAGCAAAGACAAATTCATCACAGAAGGTGATCAGTACATCAGCGAATCTCAATCAGCAATCCAGTTGCAAAGCAAGAGATCTACTGTTTCATCCTAACAGGTGAATCAGTACTAAAATCCTTTATCCAGGTAGACTTAACAGTCTTTTGTAAAATCTCTTTACTGAGTGCATACTTCATTGTATGTTTGTAAATCCTTTAACAGGGTGGATTTAGCAATCCTTATTGCTCCTAGTAGGGCAGATCATCAGAAGTGATCAAATTGTAAGCCTTAACCGGCCAACTTTATTCTACAGTACTAAAGCTTTGTGGGTTTCATCCCCACCCCAGTTTTACTTTCTTCTTGGAAGGTTTCTAGGTAACCAAATCTATGTGTCATTGTTGTGAATGCTTTTAAGTTTCATGCTTTCTATATGCATAAGGAAAAAGTGAACTATATGTTAATACATCTGTAATTGTAAGAAAATTTGGAGTTACTGATTCACCCCTCCCCTCTTAGTAACTCGGTTAATTCCTGAATATTTCCAACAATTGGTATTAGAGCAGAGTTGGTTCTCAAGATAAAGCTTAACTAGCTTGAGCAAAGATCCAGGACAATGGAGGTATTCAAACTGAACAAGGTGATTGAAAATGAAAAGTTAGATCTGGAAATGGCCATAGCTAAACTTAAAGAAGCAAAATAACATCTTTCCCAATCCTTAAGAAGAAGGAAGGAACTTGCAAATCAGATGAATGATCAGAATTACATTGAAGAAAAGATTGAAGATCTTTTTCCCTCAAATAGCTCAGATGAAGCAAACAATGCTGTCAAAGAACTCCTAGAAAAGAATGGGTCTCTGCAGGAAGAAGTGAGAAAATTAAAAAGAGAACAAGAGCTACACTCAACAAGATTTTGTGAGATCTTAGAACAAAGAAACAAGTTGAAAGATGAATTAGATGGAAGGAACAATGAAGTCCAAAATAAAACCCTTCAGCTAGAAAACCTAATTGATCAGATCTCCCATACAAATGAGGAAATTCTGAATCTAAGATCAGAAATAGAAAGCACAAGAGAAGAACTAACATCTGAAAAGGAAATCAATCTAAGATTGGTGGATGACCTAAACGCTGAAAAACAAATCAATGAAGGAATGCTGAAAAGCCAAGAAGACTTGAATCAGCTGTATGAGCAAAATCTTCATAGGCAGAAAGGAAAAGCAGGACTTGGATACAAAGGAGAAGGTGAATCTTCTAAGCAAGGTACTCAAAGAAATCAAAAACCTACTTGTAATCATTGTGGTAAAATAGGACATACTTCAAATAAATGTTGGAGCAATGAAAAAGCAGAATTCAATGGAAAATGCTACAACTACAATCAACATGGTCACAAAGCAAATGAATGCAGGGAAAAACCAAGATTCAGAGATAATTGTCACAAATGCAACAAACAAGGTCACAAAGCATCCGAGTGCAGATCCAAAACATTCAATCCAGCAGAACAAATTATGAAAGCAATGTTTGGATGGGACTACAACACCTGGTGTAGATGTCATTGTATACACCAAAAAATGGTCACCTAGACTATTAGCCCCTTTTGCTAAATCATCAATTGCTTATTCTTGATCAAATCCTAGCTCTATCATTTATTCGATTATTTTCTATGGGCTAACCATCTTATCCTAAGTCTTTATTTATTAAAAGGAATATTCCATCCCCTTTTAATAAATAAAAATCCCCCACTTTTCCTCTTATCCTAAGTTGCACAAATAAAGCATTATTCTTATTTTATAAAAAGAGAAAAGCACTTTTTGTCTCATATGGACACAAAAGTCAACTCCTATTTTCCTATTGGAGGATACTTGTGCACATGGATTGCTCCTCTTTTAAGCTCCACTGTTGATTAAATCTTTTGCCTCTTAATCTCCATGGTCCATTCCTCCTCATTTCTTTTAAAAGAAGAGCTCTCTTCCTCATTTGCACACACAATTTTTATGCTATTGTTATGCTACAGGTTTTCTAGGTCATCTTGGAGCTTTTGGAGACATTCTTGCATCTAGGGTTTGAAGATTTGGAGCATTGTTGGCATTCATCTTGGATCTTCATCAACACTCTATCTTCTTGTCTTCATTCTTGCATCATCATGGCTTTCTTGCTTCATAGTTAGATTTCATTTCTTGCATAGTAGCTTCATTTTCATGGCATTCTTAGCTTAGATTTCCTTTATGCTTTAGATTAATTCATCTAGTTTAACTAGGAGGCTTTGTAATACTTGCATCTTTCATTTCCATAGTTTAGCTTGCATTTCCATTCTAGCATAGCATTGCATTGCATTTTCATTCTTGATTCTTGAGGATATTGGCACTCTTGCCCTTGTCTTCATTGAATCTCCCATTGCATGGTTTACTAGCAAGGTTATTGGCTAAATAGCTCTAGCTGAGAGCATTCTTAAAACCCTTGCACTCCATGCCTAGGGAGCTATGGATCGATTTGTGAGGGCTCATTCTTGAGTTTCCTTGCATGTAATGATCCATAGAAGTGTGACACATTTATAGCACATAGTCATTACTATGGAGAATATGGACACATTGGCATGAACTGCATAAAACATCATCTAAGGAAAAGAGATACTACCGTAAGATGCTTCAAATGCACTAAACTCGGTCACATAGCCAAAAACTGCATGAATGCTAGTGAATTTGAAGATGGAAAGAAGAATGAAGCAACTAAGGTCAGGAAACAGGTGAGACAAAAGTGGATTCCTAAATCTACCGAGAAAACCAGTCCAAGTAATGGAATGGGTGGCTCTACCGACTCAAACTAAATTTCCAAGAAAGCACTGGAACTGTACTCTCATAGACAAACTTCAAGCAGTTCCAGAACTGAATTAAAAGAAAGATCTAAATCAGCATACAAGATGCAGTAAGATCATAGGAAGGTCGGTATCAATCTTTACCGAGCAAGGTCGGTATTAGTTTTCACCGAGCAAGGTCGGTACCAGTCTTTACCGAGCGAGGTCGGAGCAATATGAATTCTCGAGTTCACCGAGTTGTGAAGTCTTTATTGAGCAATTAATTCTTAGTGGGTGACAGTCTGTCAGAATTCATACCCTAATTTGTACTGAGCATTAATGATAGAGTTGTAAACAAAAGGCAAGAAATCGAACTCATTCCTCACCGTGAACTTTAGCACTTTGAGAGCAGAAAATTTCAAGAACAATCCAGCGATTCAAATACTTTTGCGAAAAGAATTTTCTGTGAGCTACCATGGCATCATCTAGCACTTCAGTGAAGAAAGGATCAGAAATGTTAGTCCAAGGGGAATGGAGAGCACTAGATTTCAAGATCATGCCTGCAATTGTAGTAGCCCTAGACCCGAACGGAGCTCAATCTCAGATTCCTCCTAAGGTACTACTTATTAATGATATTCGCAATCATTTCAACTGTGCAATTCAAGAAATGGGAAACCTAGAGCTAGATATTGTGCGTGAGGAACTATGTGTGGATGGTATTCTAAAACCCGAGCACAAACATCTGGAAGATAAGGGATTAGTTCACATTGCACATTTACCTCGAAAATTTTGGGAGAAATGGGTTAGATACATTCTCAGCCGTATACATGATGGCAAGATTTGGCTTGAGAAACCCATAGAGATCACCAAGAAGATGATTCATCAAATCACCGGTCTTCCCGTGTTGAACAAAGTAAAAACTACCAAAACCCTAGGTCAGTCGGAACTGGAGAAGAAAACCCTAGCCAAGTGGGATGATAGAGGCATGAAAGTTAGCAGGATTACCGATGCTAAACTAAAGTTTGGTACACACATAATTGCCCATAAAATATACAGTTCAAGTCGACAGAATAGTGTCTCCTATGAAGCTATTGACCTAGCATACAAAGTGGTCAAGAATAACTTATCATTTGACATTGCAGATTTATTGTTAAAACAGTTTAACAAGAACATGGAAAGCATTCAAACTTCTAAAAAAAATCCATGTAAGTTTGGATCTCTACTGGTCTGTTTATTCTTCTATTTCAGAAATTCTTCCCTTCCAAAGGAAAAGTTGTATGGAGAAAAGATGTGCCAGCCCTTTATGAGATAAATGAATACATCTTAGAAATGGGTGAAAATTTTGAAAGTGTCATGGATAGTTATTTTGAGTCTTTCAAAGAGAAAATGAATGACAGATTCTAGATTCCACAGAAGTTGGTGGAAGATTATAAGGATGACATTTGTTTCATGGTAGACTGTGACAATGTATATATTCAAGCAGCTAAACCGAGGATTGTATATGTAAAACCTCTTCCTTATGAGGTAAATATTGATGAAACCAAGAATATCATTGAAGCCCTTCTTAATCAACCTGTTAATCCCAAAGCTCCATATTTTGGAACATATGATGAAGCAAAGGTGAGAATTGAATTAAGCATAAAGCTTCCATAGGCGGTAAACAAAGGAAAGAAGAGGATAGCCAAAATGCAAATGCTAACCGAAGACAAAGGAGAAAATGATGAAGAAGAAGAGGAAAAGGATGAGAAAATAGAGGAACCAGAACCTGCAAAGAAGAAAGGAAAGGTATTCATCACTAAGGCACCTAAGCCTCCCACTGCTATATTTACAAGGAGAAGTGCAAGAGGTAACGCAGACAAGGCAGACAAAGATATAGTATTCAAAAGGCCTCCTCTAAACTTTCAAGAGAGGATCAAACTTTTTAGAGAAGGATCAGGATCTGGAGTAAGTAACATAAAATCTTTTAAATATGAAACCAGATCGGAAACAGAATAGAAGGAAATAGAAGATGCTGTTATTGAAAAGATGGGACAGTGGAAATACTCTCCTGATGAATTAGCCCCACAGGTTTCAGCAGTCTTATTAGATCCAATAAAAATGAGATGGAGGAATGCAAAGCAAACTGTAATAGACATATTTGATCAAACCCTGAGACAGTTAATGTTGAGCTTGAAAAATGATGAAATAAAGAAGGCATTAAAGGAAAATGAAAATAAGATGACACTAAAGTTCAATACTTGTTTGATTCTAATCAACAATATTGAATCGGTTGTGAAGGCTGCAAATGCCACATGGAAGAACATATACCATCTTCACCAACTGAGTATTGAAATAGTAATAATAAAAGATATTGAAGATGACAGTGATGAACAAGAAGAAGCCACTGAGGTAGATGATACTGTGAGGATAGCAGCAGAAGTCATTGCATCACTTCCTACCTCTCCAGTAAAAGTTTCTACATCTAGCCCAGAGACACCTTCAAGCATGGTTGTGACAACTTCAACTTTTGCTCGATCACCTATAGCAACAACAGAAGCAACCACCATTTCTTCTACCGAGTTGCAGTCTCCCACTTCATCAAGTTTTCCAGTAGTAAGTATTCTAGTTTTTGATTCTACAAGTGTAAATACTTTAAGTTCTCCAATAGACAGTATGCGAGTCTCTATAGCCAGTCCTACTATGTCTACTATCACTACTACTAAGGCATTAAGTACAGATAAGCCTAAGGCTCAATCGAGTATAAAATTTTTGGGTAAGAATATAGTAGAGGATATAGACCTAGATGAAGAAATAGAGATTCCAACATTAGATTTTGCAAATCTATCAGCAGACCAAATGCAAAATATAGGTGAAATCCTCCAAAGGAAAGAAAAGCAAAAGAAGCTTAAAGAGGAGAGAGACAAGGAATATCAAATCATTAAGGATGCTAAAGACATTTTGTCTGATGCATTAGGTATTAAAGTAGACTCCTCTCAACATGTTTTGCTACAATTAGCAAAAGCAATAAATAAATATAATGAGGATTCATCTGGGATAGAAAAGTTAGTTGAAAGAGCCGAGAAGAGATTCAAAAATAAAGTGCTTGAGCACATTGCTTAGCACATAGCTATTAATCAAGTAGAATTGTCTTCAATTTTGTCAAACATTGAATCTACCTATTCGAATGTCACCTCTCTTTTGGCCAGACTGTGCAATATTGCTGAGTTCACAAAGGATGTTAAGGATAAAATGAATAAAATGGATGAGGATATGAAGATCAGCATACAGAAGCTGCAACTTGAACCAAGTTCCAGCTCTACTCATCACATGAAAATCTCATACCTATCAAATATGCAGTCAGATCTACTGAAAGAAGACACAAGGATCTGGTCCACACTGCTAGACATCTAGAACATGATCCTTCCCATCATGAATACAATGTATAAGCACATTGAACATTCCAAAACATTGATTCATGACAATCAGTTCTCTATAGCTAATCACATGATTGAACTCTCTGCAGAAGTCCAAATTGCAATCCAAACATGCAAGATTCTGCAAGAAAATTGGGACAGAACCCTGGCACTAATAATGAAGGTACATTCTAATTTTCTATCAAATTTTGGATTCTCTCTGTAAATTACTTGTATATACACCTTTGGCATTATTGTCAAAAAGGGGGAGATATGTATAGAAGGAGATATGTATAGAAGAAGATTTGTATAGAAGAAAAAGTTAGCACATTGAAAGGGGGAGATAATGTATAAAGCCCTATGACAAAGAAAAATTTTGAAAAAAAAATCAAAAATAAATCTCAGCATGATTCATGTATATAAGTTTTGGGCAATAAGTGTTTTTGTCACTAATGCCAAAGGGGGAGATTGTTGGCATTAAGCAGAATTGCCACTAGTGACAACACTTATTTGCATTCTGAGTGCAAACCAAGCAGAATAGTGCAAACCGAGAAGAATAGTGCAAACTGAGTAGAACAGTGCAAACCGAGTAGAACAGTGCAAACCGAGCAAAACAGTGCAAACTGAGCAAGACAGTGCAAACCGAGCAAGACAGTGCAAATCGAACAAGATAGTGCAAACCGAGTAGGACAGTGTAAACTGAGTAACATTATGTCTACCGAGTCACCAGTATTTACCAAGTTCAAAACCTACCGAGTGGTTAGTATGAACCGTGCCTTCACTTCTATCGAGTGCATGACGATGCCGAGTAATGCAGTGGACGCCGAGTATCAGAAAGTCACCGAGTTAGTTTGCAGGAACTGTGTAACCATACTTGGGCCGACTTAGTGGCACTTATGTTTATTTTTCAAGCTGACTTTGTAATTGTAATTAATTGTTTAGACTTGTATATAAACAATGTTGTAAAAATGTCAAGATGTAATAAAATGAGTATGAATGTGAAAAAGAAAGAAAGGCAGAGATAAGCGAATTACAAAGGGCTACAGTAGTATAGGGAACAACAAAGACAAATTCATCATAGAAGGTGATCAGTACATCAGTGAATCTCAATCAGCAATCCAGTTGCAAAGCAAGAGATCTACTATTTCATCCTAACAGGTGAATCAGTACTAAAATCCTTTAACCAGGTAGACTTAACAGTCTTTTGTAAAATCTCTTTACCGAGTGCATACTTCATTGTATGTTTGTAAATCCTTTAACAGGGTGGATTTAGCAATCCTTATTGCTCCTAGCAAGGCAGATCATCAGAAGTGATCAAATTGTAAGCCTTAATCGGCCAACTTTATTCTGCAGTACTAAAGCTTTGTGGGTTTCATCCCCACCCCAGTTTTACTTTCTTCTTGGAAGGTTTCTGGGTAACTAAATCTATGTGTCATTGTTGTGAATGCTTTTAAGTTTCATGCTTTCTATATGCATAAGGAAAAAGTGAACTATATGTTAATACATCTGTAATTGTAAGAAAATTTGGAGTTACTGATTCACCCCTCCCCTCTCAGTAACTCGGTTAATTCCTAAATATTTCCAAAATTTCCTAGCTCTTTGTTTACCTTGGAATCTTCATTTTTATTTCTTCTTACCTCTTGTTACACATAAAGATATGGTACATTTTTATGCTATGAAGGTTAGACAATTCAAGGAATAATACATGCTTGTATAGTGGTTTTTCCTCATCCTTTTAAACCGTAGTCTAAATATTTAAAGCCTCTAGTGCAAGTTTACACCTAGGTTGGCATCTATATGGGAAATCATAAATTTTTCAATAACACTTCTTTTCATTGCTATTAGCTCTATAGGAGCTGTTTTCTTTTTGAGAGATTACGAAAATGGTGTTTTTTT
>BSBK01004348.1:437500-477500 GCA_027943335.1 Chamaecyparis obtusa
TTAATAGTAGTATAATAATAAACTTAATGTTAAATCTATTTTATAATAAATTAATATGTAATTATAATTCTATATCAAAAAATATTAAAAATTTGATATTAAAATTAGAATATTATTTTAATATAAAACATATACATTAAAGACCTTAAAAATTATCATTAATATTTTTTAAATCATAGAAAGAGTTAGAGGCCGTAAGGATGTGTGTGTGTGTGTGTGTGTGTGTGAGAGAGAGAGAGAGAGAGAGAGAGAGAGATGATAATTTTGTTAGAATTATAAATATCAATTGTAAAAATAAAAAATAAACTAACATTAGATTAATAACAATGTATATATTGTTTGCACATTCCAATGTTGTATCAAGTCCCTAAATGCTAAAATCTATAATAAGTTAGCTTAAATTTGTTTAAATTGTGGGAGAGTTCAAATGAAAAATATTATAATATCATATTAAACATTATATATAAAAATCAACAAAGGGGTCTTTATATTTTTTGCTACTAATGATCAAATAGAAGAGAGGTCTTAATATTTTGTACATATTAATTATCAAAGAGAGGGGAGACAATTAAGAGAAATAAGATAGAAGAGAGATTGAAGGATAATGAAAAATATAGAGATCACCTATTCAAGATCAATCGAGTACTAAATGGGAAGAATATTTCATTCAAGAAGGTTTGTTGTTTAAAGGTATTCAGTTGTGTGTACCAAGAGGAGAAATGAGAACTAATTTGATAAAAGAGAAACAAAGTACTAGTTTGGCTAGACATTTTGGTGTTGACAAGACATTGAATTTGCTTAAGGAGAAATACTTTTGGCCATAGTTGTATAAAGATGTTTAGAAATTTGTGAAAAGTTGCGGAATTTGTCAAGTTGCAAAAGGAGTAAGTCAGAATAATGGATTGTATACACTGATTTCTATTCTTGAGAAACCTTGGGTTGATATCAGTATGGATTTTGTTCTTGGCTTACCAAAGATAGTAAGAGGTAATGATTCTATATTTGTTGTTGTGGATATATTTTCTAAAATGGAACATTTTATACCTTGTAGAAAGACATCAGATGCAGTATATATAGAAAATCTTTTCTTTAAGGAAATTATCAGATTGCATGGATTACCGAGGAGTATTATCTCTGACCAAGATAGTAAATTTGTTGGATACTTTTAGAAGACCCTTTGGAGAAAGTTTGGTACCGAGTTGAAATATAGTTCTACATTTCACCCACAGACCAATGGAAAGACAAAAGTTGTAAACAAAAGTTTCAGAAATCTTTTGAGATGTTTAGTTGGATACACACTGAGTAATTGGGATTCTATGTTGGCACAAGAAGAGTTTGCATACAATAATTTAGTGAATAGGAGTACTGGACAAACACATTTTGAGATTGTAAATGGCATACAACTGAGAGGTATATCTGATTTGAGAGACATTACCGATGAAAGAAAGAGAGGTGTTGAAGGAGTAAAGTTTGTTGAGTACATGAAGACATTGCATGAAGATGTGAAACATAAGCTAGAAATGAGTAATAAAAAATATAAAGACAAAAATGATAGAACAAGAACACATAAGACTTTTGCAGTCAGTGATGAAGTAATGGTTCATTTGAAGAAAGGAAGATTTCCTATTGGAACATATGGGAAGCTGAAAATGAAGAAGTCTAGACCTTACAAGATTTTGAAGAAATTTGATAGTGGTAATGCTTATGAGATTGAGTTACCCAATGACATGGATATATCACCTATATTCAACATTTCTGATTTTTATGAGTATCATGAGTCAGATGAAGAAATGACAGTACCAAATAATTATCCTAAGAAACAGACATAAGAAGTTGAGCAAATTTTGGAGCAAAGAGTTGGTAGAAGTACAAAAGGAAAATAGTATATGGAATATCTGGTAAAGTGGAAAAATAGATCGATTGAAGATAGTTCATGGATTTCACAATCTAAGTTGGATGTAGCTTGGATCATACCTACTTCATGATTCAGAGAATCCTTTTCAAATAACCCTAGGTGTCTGATGCACGAGCATCTCAGGTCCTTGGCAATCCTGTGTCACCAAATACATGTTTGTGTTTTTCTATGTTCCTTGGTTCCTACTTTGACCGAGTTGGTTCGGTGTTTCTAGGTTTCCTTTGTATACCAGTGTTGGTCAGTTATCTCTCTGGTGCTCAGTGAATTTCCCTGGCACTCGGTGATGCTTGTCTGGTGCTCAGTTATTCTTTCTTACCAAGTTGTTTGTTTTAGTTTCCTGTTGAGGCCGTCTCTTTTAATTAATTATGGTCATGGATTTAATGATGGTATATATCATTGGGAAGCATGTGGACCTAGATTTGGTCATTCCTTCCATTGATGGTGGATTTGAAGGCTGACTTATTTGGTAGCCTCTTGTATATAATGTGATCTTTGGTTGTAGTTTTAGGGAGTAAATTTAGTTAGAAGATAGAAGTTGGAAGATTAGAGATTATTGGTAGATCCTCACATGTTGGAGGACTTTTGTACTTGATTGTAATATCTAGCCTAAATCAGGAAGCTCTTACAGCTCAACATGTATGAATCAATTGGAATAAATATATGAAAGATATCAACATTCTCTCTCTCACTTGTGTGTTTGTTTCTTCCGCATGTGATCCCTACAAGGTGGATTTGGTTAGGGTGTGCCTTTGGCCCCTCTCCCTGTCTACCTTTGTGTCATTCCTTTACATGATTTAGAAGACTTCCCCACTTCAAATGTGTGGTAAGATCTAATCCTTTTTCCCTTCTCCACCATCTCTAGACTAGAAGTATGAGATACTAGATGGACATACTCTTCATCATAATTATAAGTTTTAAAATCATTAGACCAAGAAGACCTAGAACTTTTCATACCTTTCTTGTTCAAATTCTTCCTATTTCTAATCCAAACATTCCCCGTCATCAAAAAATTCTCCCTCCATATAAGAAGACATAACAAAGTAGTGAAATCTAAAATTTTGGATATATTCAATTTTAACATTTAGGCTTGGAGGCTTAAGGGGAATAGACACATATTTGACATAGTCCATCATGAGTAGAATAAGGCCCTTATGGAGGAACAAGGAAATGATATTCTTTTTATGATCATTTAGGCAAATAGTTAATGAAGATAACATATAAAATAGGAAAGACACGAAATGTTTATGATAAAAGTGGTTCAAAAAAATAAAATAATGGGCAAAGAGACTAGAAAAGTACCCACCAAGGATAAAGTACAATATAATAGCTTTGAACATATCTTCCTAGAGCTTTTGATTTCTCCATGGTCATAACTACCCAATTTCATTACTTTTTGCTTCTCCATTTGATATTATTTGAAGAAAAAATAAATGTCCTCCTCAAGTGCTTTATGATCCTTGTATTTTTCTTACCATGATAAGAAAGTCCTAAAACCTTCACAATCAAGTCCTCCAAGATAAATAGCTCCACCTTGTTTGCATAAAAGGTAACATTCCTCCAGCCATTTAAGAAGGATTTTATGAAACAAATATCAAAGGAATGAATATTATCCATGAAGGGAGTTATCCTAACTACAAAGAGCTTTCCATAAATGACATGGTCACTCTATGACTTATCAAAATAATTAGGCTCTATTCTATTCATGTCCCCACTAATGAGAACAAAGGGACCACTCATATTAGAGTAGGCTGCAAAAAAATATAGAAAGGAAATACTAGGACAAGGGGAAATATAATTATCCATGCCAATAAAAATTTGAAGGGAAACTCAGCTCAAAATAACCAAAAATAGTGTGATTTCAAGCATGGAAACATAAGTTGTAAAAATGAGTAGTAAAGGTAGCACCATATTTCATGAAGAGTGGCCTAACAATGAATATACATGGGTCCAAAAGATGATTATGCATAGGACATTATTTAGGGAGTAAAGAATAATGATGCACCATGATAAAGATGCCACCTTAGAAAGCTCGAGTTTTATGACTAATCAATGTTTTAACTTCAAGGTGGAGGAGTGCATTGATCCACAACCAATATATATAATCCTTAATAATAGCAACCTTGGTGAAATAATTTTCCACTTGTTCCCCTCCCTATAGACATGAGAAACAATATAATCCTAGGTCTAAATAATTAATCATGTTCAAGAAATCAATTATCGTACTTTGAATAGAAAATTTGGGCTTTTGAACCCATCCCAAGAAGTTACCAATATTCAAGGAATCACTTTCTATTCATTCCTTTATAAGTCCCTTAGAGATGACCAATTTGGCACCAATGTAGGTTTCCTTAGCTTCAAAAAAGTGGTTTATAATTTCTTAATGGGAACACTATCAACAAAAGAATATAAAATTATGACCAAAAGTCACTTCCCTAGAAATAGTAGGTCATGAATTTACCTCTATCACCCCATATATACACACCCACTTGATGGAAAGAAGGATTACCATTTGGAGAAAACCATTGTGTGTATCCTTCAAAAAGGGAATTTGAAAAAACTTAAGGTAGATTCAAAAGATCTAGAACATGTGACCATGTCTCCAACACATACTTGGAAAGAAAGATGATATGAATAGATTTATCTACATGCACCTTGCACAGAAAAAAGCTACTAGGAATCAAATACCCCGTCTTGCATAGATTATCAATAGTAGGCAATGATCACCCTCATAAGAATGATGTTGGCCCTATGAG
Organism: Chamaecyparis obtusa; assembly: GCA_027943335.1. NCBI lineage: Eukaryota > Viridiplantae > Streptophyta > Pinopsida > Cupressales > Cupressaceae > Chamaecyparis > Chamaecyparis obtusa. The sequence continues at coordinate 442,169 of BSBK01004348.1, forward strand.
AAGATATTATGGATAGGTTTCTTATGTAATCTTTATAAAAACAAAAAAAGGTATTGGAGAAGAAACACATTCTACCTCATTTTTCTCATGATACATTCCTTGTCCCTGATTTGAGCTATATTGGTTTTGATGAGGATGACTAAAAAATTAATTTGGTAAGGAATGAAAAATTGGATTATGACTGGAATCAACCTAGTCATGCTACAAGATGGGATCTCATAATAGCAAGAAAATAGTAGAGGTTCTACATGCCCTTGGGCCATAGGGTTATTTATCTCCTAGAGGGATTTATGGAATCCCTAGTAGCTCCAATTGGGGATTTGGAGGAAATTTTTGAGAAAGGGTTCCCATCCAAAATATTGTGTCCTTCTCCCAATAAAGATAAGGTTTTAGGATTTATTGTAAGAGAACAATGAAAGAATGATTTACCAAGGAATTGAGAGAAACAACCTACAACATCATATTTTTTTCATCATATGTGATAGGCCAACACTAGGGTAGATAATAAGAAAGATTTAATACTTTATAATTAATTTCATCTTGGTCTATTTGTGTCAATCCATGGGCATAAGATTTTGAAAGGTGTTTAGGTAATGTTCCATCAAGGGGTGATAGTTGTGAATTGAGTGATTATGAATAAAATATAAGCAATGACAAAAACTAATAGATATAAACTACCTGCAAACCAAAATTGAAAATAACTTTAATTAAAATAAAATAAAATAAACTACTATACTAACAAAGTCATGATATCTTAGTCAAAACTCAAAGTCTTCAATCAATGGTTCTCAAGCAGGATATGATGAAGGCATATGACAAGGTCAACTGGTCTTTTCTTTGGATGATTATGAGTAAGATGGGGTTTCATAGAAAATGGATTAAATGGATTATTGCATGTGTATGAGGAGCCAAATTCTCTATTCTAATCAATGGATCTCCTTATAGTTTTTTCTTGGCTTCTCAAGGAGTTAGACAGGGAGACTCTCTTTCTCCTTTTCTATTCATTATCATGGTGGAGGGTCTGAGTAGATTGATTACTTTCAAGAACTCCCAAGGTTTATGGGCTGGTATTTCTCTTCATCAATCTAACATTTCAGTTACCCACACCTTGTTTGCAGATGATTCATTATTGTTTGGTTATAGTTCCATATCTGAAACAAGGGTAATTAAGGATACTTTGGAAGAATATTGTTCTTTTTTGGGTTAGAAGGTTAGCATCTCAAAGTCCAAAGTATTTTTCTTCAACACTCCTCTGAGGATTCAGGTAGCAATTGGAGACTTGTTGGGTTTTGAAATAGCTCTAGCCCCTAGCACATATCTGGGTATTTTGTTCTTCCAAGGATCATGTAAAGCATCTTTCTAGGAAAAGATCTGCCAGGCAATAGCTAATAGGATTTCCACTTGGAAGGCTAGGTGGTTGTCTTTTGCAGGCATAATTCTACTTGTCAGATCAGTCTTATCTTCAATCCCAAACTATATCATGTCAGTATTATTGGCTCCTAGGGTTGTTATGGATAGAATTAGAAAACTTATTAAGGATTTCATCTAGAAAGGAAACATGGAAAACTCCTCGAAGATGCCCCTTGTGGCTTGGGACAAGATGACCTATCCCAAAGATTGTCAAGGCCTGGGCTTGCACAGCTTATATAAAAGAAATATCAGTCTAGGGGCCAAATTATCTTGGAAACTTTATGAAAATCCATCCTCACTTTGGGCCAGGATAATTAGACTTAAGTATTTAGACTTGGATGATCCTACTCAGATATTCACCATCAAGGATCCTCCACTTGGCTCAGCAATGTGGAATTTTGTGATCAAATGTAGGCAAATTATTTTGCCTAAATTATCTTGGATTGTACACTCAAGGAATCAAGATAACTTCTAGGAGGACTCATGGAATGGTCTCCCTCCCATTTCTGCTTCCTCTACCATTACACCTTTAACTATTCAAGTCTTAAAATCAACATGGGGTTCCAAGGTGAAAGATTATATCTCCCTAACCTTGTCTGGAAATGGTCTCAGGTCAGATTGGAAGGATTTGTCTCAGGTGGGTCTTCCCAAGAACCAGTTGGAGGCCCTCCAAGATATTATTCTTTAGAGGCCTCTTCTTTTTAATCTTGAGCCGGATAGGCTCATTTGGTCCCCCGCTTCGAATGGGAGATATTCAGTAAATCTTGGATATATTCATATATCAAATAAGCCCCAATCCACTAAGAAGCATATTTTTGGATTTTGTTGGCATACTACTGTCCTTCCCAAGGCTGGTTGTTTTTTGTGGTTGGCAATCCACAAGCATATTCTAACAGGGGACTGCCTTCAAAGATTGGGGATTACAACAAATTTTAATTTTGTGCTATGTGAATCCCAATTGGAAGACCCTAATCACCTTCTTGTGTCTTGTTCCTTTGCCCAACAAATTTGGTACTAGATTCTGAATAGAATGAGTTGGCATGGTCCTCTACCAGCTAGTTTGATAGACCTTCTCAATCAATGGCCCCTTCCTAGTTTGGACTTCGTTTTTGCACAAATTTGGAGAGTGATCCTAGTGGCGGCTACATGGTCTATTTGGTGGGAAAGAAATAAAATAATATTTAGAAAGGATAAGAGTTTAGTTGAGAAGGTGTGTGGGGTGGTGGATAAATCAATCTCAAAAATGGTGAATGCATACACTTTGAGATCAAAGTCAGTATCCTCTCTCTTTTCTTCTTAGGATTCAAAAATTTTAAACTCTTGGCCCTTGATTGTTATCCCGTTTAATGGGGTTTTGTTAGGGAAAGTATCAAATAAAGAGAAAAGAAAAGATGTTAAGTGGATTCCTCTAGAGGAGTCCTTTATAAAGTTAAATTTTGATGGCACTTCCAGATGTAACCCAGGCATTTTGGGTGCAGGGTGTGTTCTTAGGGATTCAAACTCGACCCTCATTGGAGCTAGAAGCTCAAGAATTCCTTTTGGTTCAAACAACATTGCTAAGGCTAGGGCTCTACTCATGGGCACTCATATGGCTATATCACTAGGGGTTAAGAAGATCCACATAGAAGGGGATTCTCAAATTATCACCTCAGCTCTCAATAAATTCTCAGTCTCTAGTTGGAAAATTCAATACATCATCAAGGAAGTTTGGGCCCTCCTCCCATCCTTTGAGGAATTTGTGGTATCTCATTGCTCTAGGGAAGCAAACGGCTTGGCAGATTAGTTGGAAAATAAGGGTGGAGATCTCCACTTTCTTGGAATTAGTAGAGATAGGTACTGAGAGGGGAGGGGTGAGTCAGTGACTCCAAAATTTTACTTGTAAAACCTTTCAGATCTATAACTGTATATTGTGATAATCGATCAAAATAACTTGAATCTAATTGAATAAATCAATCATCTAGTTAACTTGAGAAAGTAAACAACATGAAATCAATATGAAAATCACATAACACAAGTATTTTGGTAATGCAAAAACCCTTGTAAGAAGGTAAAAACTGCAGTGGGGATGACACCCACAAATTCTTCACTACTGTAGATAGAAAAGGTTTGCTTGTTAAGGCTACAAGTTTTGATCACTTTTGGTGATCTTACCCTATTAGGAGTAACATATTAGATCAACTAGATCTACCTAGTTATAGGATTTTGACAACACTAATGAAGTGTGTACTTAGTTAAGAGATTTACATAAGACTGTTAAGTCTACTCTATTAAGAGATTTTATCAAAAACTCTACTACAATTTATAGAAAGTAATAGGAAATTATCTACTAGTTGGCAACTCAATTATCTGAAATGGATCAATAAATGCTCATAAAATATCACCTTGACTATGATGAATCTCTACTCTGTTCTGCTTGGTAGCCTTCTTTGATTCTGCTCAATCTGATATCCTCTGTACTCTATTATGCTCTGTAAACTGATTGACTTGAAGTTAGGCAATGGCTTCAAGTTCTCCATAATTCATATATATCAGTTCACTCATGTTTTTAAAATGACGCAACCATACAAAATATATAGTGTCCTATTTTTTCCACTTTACCAAAAATTAGGTTACAAAAATAATCATAACCCTAAGATCTACGGTGCAAAATTAACCTAGATCAACTATTACAATAAGATAAACATTACATTTAATGAGTATCTTTTACAATAAATGCTCCTTGATCTTGGTAAACCATTTTACGATCTGTTGTAACTATTTGCATAGAATAATGTGTCATTTCAGATTACTATGCCATTTTCTGTGATCATCGGTAAACACTGTATAAACTGCTTGGTGTATACTGCAATGCTCGATGTTTACTATCTATCAGTGTCAGTGTTGCTGGTGCTTGGTAAACTATGTGATGCTTGGTGTAAAGGCTTTACCGATTGCTCTGTCTTACTTCTAGTTACCGACCAACTCAATATAAGTGACCAACTGACCTGTTTAATATCCTTTGATACTAATGACAACCTTAAATGCTCAATAGAGATTAACAATCTCCCCCTTTGGCGTTAGTATCAAAACTTCAAATGTATATAGACAAAATGTTTCTATATATTCCTTATGTCTCCGCCATATACATATCAACAACAAAAAATTTCTAAGTACAAAGTACTCCCCTTCGGTGCATGCTCCCAGTAATATGTACATATCAAAGTATACTTATTTGGCATATACATTATTTTCCCCCTTTTTGATAATAATGCCAAATACAAAAAAAAATGTATACTTGCATCTTATCAAAAAATGTTTGGATGGGTTTTCTTTATAGACTCCAAGAGGTTGTCCCACTCCTCTTTCAAGTTGGTAAGAGAAATATGCTCAAGACCGACTTGTGCATGCATGTCAAAGATATTATCTAACACCAAAATCTCTGGTGTTGGTACAAGTTGTTCAGCTTTGACAATATGAGTTTCAAAAAATTTTAGGTAAGGAGTGAGTTCTATTTGTAACTCTGTGACCTGGTCAATGATTTGCTCTTCTTGTTTTCTTAGATCTGCTATCAACCACCGGAGTTCCTAAACTTGGTGAATATGCTTTAAGAAAGCATTAATATTGGTTATAGCTACTTGTGTACTCAACTTTATTTCTACTTCTAAACCTTTTATCTTTTCATTGACTTCTACAGTGAAGGTGTCTGAAGTACAAAGCTTGATAAAAAATTGACAGATTATCTAGGTGATAGATTTTACCTCGGTAATGACCTCAGATAATTTTACCTTTTTCAGTGCCACTTTTGTGCTAATCCTTTCTTCCAATTTGTCCTAAATCTTTGATTATTCCCTTTCTTATATTCTCTTGTCTGCATCTGTATCAAGGGCATTCATTTTGTCAGCGAGTGTAGCAAGTTGATCTATGATGGGAGTATTCTCATCAATATTTTTCTCTGGTATTATCTATTGCAGAATATCCCTCACATCATGTAACACTTCTTTGCATTTGTGTTCTTGCCTTAACTTTTCTTGTGCCACTTTCCTTGAACATAGCTCCCCATATCTACTTAGTTCCTCAGGGCTTAGGGTTCTTAGGTCACATTCTGGTATAATTATGACTTCATCAATGGTGACCAACCCTTTTTCTTTCTTCTTGTTCTTTTGTGCAAGAGGTGACTTCTTCTAACTAATAACAATAGCTTTTCCTCCACTTCTTGGAGTATCCTTCCCAATTGACACCATATCTTCCTTCTTCTGCTCCTTATTAGATGGTGTGGGAATCTTGGTTGTAGTGTTAGGTGGGTTCACCTCGGTCAACTTTGTTTCTTCTGGTTCCTTTGTTTCAATAGACTGTGCCTCTATTTTGGTAGGCTCATTTGTATCTGCAAGTTGCTCAGGTGCTTGTATCCCTGTTGTATCTTTATGTTTCTTGGGATGAGAAGCATCAGGTTGTACTTGTGAAAGTATTGCAACTACCTCTACAAGTACAGGAAGTTCACCCAGTAGAGATGTGAACACACTATCAGTGTATAGTGCTTCATCTTTGTTTGGTGCAATAGTCACATCTTCATCATCCTTATCATCAAGATCACTGTTAGTGATGTCCTCAATGAGTACATCATCATTAGTTTTCTTCTGCAAGTGGATCTTTACTTGATCTGGTGCATCCTGTGAAATTCTTATTTCTTCCTTTTGTTCAATGATATCAATTACCTTGGTAACTAATATACTGGTGTCCTTTAATTTCTTTCCCTTGTCATCATCAATGTATATACCTTTACCTTTTGAATTGTGTCTCTTCTTAGACAGTTTCAGGAATGCTTCCTGTTCAGCTTTCTCTTCTACTTTCAAAATTGATGTCCATAGAGAATCACATGTGACATCCATATCAGTCACATTCTCATCCATTATCTGCATAGCTCTATTCTTGACTAGAAATCTTGCTTGGTACTTTGTCAAGTATTCACTTACAACATCGTAGTTGAAGTGTGAGGCTGCATGAACTAATGATTGTTCTCTTTTCATTTTCTTAGTATCTAGTGCAATAGCCCATCTCTCATTTATTTTGTTATCTAGTTCCTTTGGTAATTGACATGCGAATTCCATTAGTACTCTCTTGAATTTAATCATCATCTAGATGATAGCATGTTCTAGCTTTGTCTTGTCCTCAATTGACATTTTGTTAAATTTGCCTATGCCTAGATCTGCAAGATTTCCATTTTCAATTATATCTTCAATTATTTCTTCTATTGTACTTTCCTTGTTACAAACTATCTCAAATTGATTAGGATCATTTTCAGTGTCAGTGTCCTCTATATCTTCTTTACTTCTTATGTATTTCCTCTTTTTCTTCAGTGTCTCAACTACTTTCTTATTCTTTCACTTTATGTATTTCTTCATCGATGTACCTGCTCTTCTTTTTTCTACTTTTACTACTTCTTCTTTCTTGGTAGCTTGTGCTGCAGTTGATGAACGTGTCTTCATTCCTTCAGGTTCTGGTAACTGCATTTCATGTTCAACATTGGTGGGAGGAACTGGTGTGGGATCCTTTTCTTTGTCTGACTCGGTCTCCTTGCTATCATAGGGCTTGTCAGCCAACTATAACTGACCTTTAATTGTTCCTTTAACCATTGAATCCTTAGATGAGGCTGATGCATTTCCATATCTTGTTGTGAGATCTTTTCTCATTTTCTTCACCCTTCTAGACATTTTTCTGATCTCTATGTCTATAGTGATTCGTGACTTAGCTTCCTCATATGTGCCAAACCTAGTGGCAAGGATGTCTATCGGTAATGCCAGCAATGCATTAATAGATTTCAAAGTGAAATTGTAGTTCATTTTGTATCCCATTGGTGCCAACCATTTTGTTCTCGATTCTATTGCCTTTATCACAGAGTGGTCTATACTGACTAGAAAACATATGTCATCTTCAAATTTACTCACTAATTCCCTTGGAATTCTACTCCTTTGATGCATTTTTTTTTGAAATTATTTGAAATATGCATCAAATTCCTTATTCAAATTGTCTCCTAGACTTTTCATCATTTCACCAATTTGTGTAGTTATCAGTTTATCAGATTGCCAGTTTACTTTACCAATACTAGGTACATATTTTTGCAGATAGAAAAATGTACAGACAAGAAGTGATCCATACTTACATGTGTTGGACTTCTTTGATCTTATTGTCTTCGTATTCTCTTGTAGTTGGTGTAGTAGCAGTTTGGCAAGATCTACCTTGTGATCTTTCTTCACAATTTTATATGCCATGTCCACGGTGCTGCAGGGTACATTGTTTAGTCTGCTAGATTGAAATATCTTGTACCCAATGACATGTGGCATGAATTTTACTACTGGGTCTTTGATGGTTGAGATTTTCAGTGCCCTACCATCCCATTGATCTCCAATGTTCTTTTCAACATCAAGATGAGATGAACTTTGAAAGGATTTTGCTTTGTCGGTTGTAGGATACCAAGTAACCCTACTGATAATCTTCTTTGTGACCTCAATAGGTTTGTCCAGCCAGAATTTCCCATCATGAAATCTACTCAATACAATTCTTATCCAGTCAGTTTTGAAAGATTGCGGGTAGTGCGTGATGCATGATAACCCTGAGTTCTCAATCTTCTCATATTCGGATTTTAAATTTCCATCTGGTCCACAAACTTGTTGATAAGTAGCAATGGTCTCAAAATCACCCACTTCTCCAATTTTGTAGTGAATATAGGCCCTAACATCGTCTATTAACAAAACCCTATCTGGAATACTAAAAAATGTGCCCATATCATCTGTTTGTGCTACAACCTTGGGATGTGGTTTGAATTTGGCCTCTACAAAATTATCCCTAACAATTAATTCTACTTCCTCCTTAATGTTTTGTGATTTGCTTGCAGTCGATGTTGATGCCATAAATTATTTCTAGGGTTTTGGCAAGCAATAGATAACCAGTGTTTGATAGTAAATGAACTTACTTGATATCATCGAAGAATTATTGTTGGTTTGATTTACAATAGCTTTGAATCTTTGAACTGGAAAATCTTTAGCTCGAACTCTTCTCTGTAAAATTTCTATTCTTCAAAATTGTAATGTAACAATGAACTCTATTTTGTGTGTATTTATAGACTTTTCGATATTCCCACTCAAAATTTGGTGCAATAAATGCGTGACCTAAATTTTGATACAAAATAGATGTCAGCTTAGTAATGTCTACAATTTCCTTTGCTCAGTTAACATAGAATTTCTTCATTGGTTTTTACTATTGTCGGTTAACCTTGTATAGTGATTACCGATGGGTAATCAACTCTCATTTATTCTTTTACTGACTATGTGACATTTGCAAACTCACAACACATAAACCATAATGCATCTTTATTCATGCAGATTTGGTATTTGTACATCACATATAAGGAGCTGTATGTAAAATGTGATCATTTGAAAATGTCAGTTCCATACATACCTTTGTCATCTTAAGTGGAGGTACCAATGTCACCCAATCCAGTGGACGAGGTTTCACCGACAGTGTTACTTGACTCAACATTCTCATTAGATGCCTTCTTCCACATTGTGTTCCTTAACTTCATAATTTATGCAATATTATATCCACTCTCAAATATATGGTTTTCATCTAGTGCTCAGTCTCTATGTTCTTTCTTAAATGACCGACCTTGTGATAGTGCATACATGTCATTCCTTCATTTTTCCAGTTTCTTGTTTGTCCAATCTGACTCTTTCTATAATAGTTTTCTGCAATATGTCTATACCAACCACATATAGCACAATTAGTCCATGTATTATAATCCCAAACATATGAGTTACCTTGTCTCTTCGGTTGATATGGCTTTTGTTGTAGTTTCTCTTGAGGTGTCTAGACTTGTTTCATTTTTTCCTTGCAATCCCTTGCAGTGTGTCCTTTCTTATTACAAGTATAGCATATTTTCTCCTTAGTAGTATTATTAGCAATGTCATTTTTCTTAGCTTTACATTCATAAGCTGGATGTCCAAACTTACCACAATGATAACAATATCCATTGAATTTAGGAATGACAATAGGTTTACCTTGTGCTTTGCTTCTGCACACATTAGATGTATGTCTTGGTTTTCCACAGTGATAACATGTCAACACTTTAGGTTTCTGACTTTGATTTTTGTTGACTTTTTCTACTTGTTGTGATGATTCTCCTTCACCAGTGTAGCCTATACTGACTCTACTTTCGATTCTTCTTTGATTAGTTAGGAAATCATCAATCTTTTTAGAACTATCCTCAGCTATCTTCATCATTTCATTGTGTTTCTTTTGTATCTTTATTTCATTTCTCAATTTTTCATTATCTTTTCTAAGTATTGCAACATCTTCAAGTCTTCTTGATAATTCTCCATTTACTCGGTTCATTTCTTGATTAACTGTCATCATCTGATTTGATACTTGGAAGTGATGATCAGCGAGTCTTTGTATTTCACTTTCTTTTTCTTGGAGCTGTTCATACATCAGTCTTTGATCTTCAATAGCCAAATTCCAATCTTGTTCAGCTTGTCTAGCATTGTTCATGATTTCCACCATTCTCACCATTTGAGATTCATGACCAATTTGAAGTGCTTTCACCTGCTCAGATAGATGCTGATTCTTTTCAGACAAGTCAAAGATTATTCTTTTAGATCTATCAGAGATGCTTCTAGAGCTTGATCCAATATGATCAAATATTTCATCAATACGCTCTTCATGATAACTAATTTCATTATGTAGAATTGCAAGATTCTTTCTTTCAACAAGTAATTTCTTCAGTTCTTCCTTGGCTTGCTTATACTGTTCCACAAACATCTGTATTTGTATCTTCTGATTCTCAATAGTCTTGTCAAGTTTGTATCTCTCCATGACATAGATCTTTACCCTTCAGTGGTTAGACTATTCAACAAGAGAACTGTGCTTTGATACCAATTGTTGGAATTAGGAGAGATAGGTACTGAGAGAGAAGGGTGCATTAGTGACTCCAAAATTTTACTTGTAAAACCTTTCAAATCTATAACTGTATACTATGATAACCGATCAAAACAACTTGAATCTAATTGCATAAATCAATCATCTAGTTAACTTGAGAAAGTAAACAACATGAAATCAATATGAAAATCACATAACACAAGTATTTTGGTAATGAAAAACCCCTTGTAAGAAGGTAAAAACTACGGTGGGAATGACACCCACAAATTCTTCACTACTGCAGATAGAAAAGGTTTTCTTGTTAAGGCTACAAGTTTTGATCAATTCTTGTGATCTTACCCTGTTAGGAGTAACATATTAGATCAGCTAGATCTACCTAGTTATAGGATTTTGACAACACTAATGAAGTGTGTACTCGGTTAAGAGATTTACATAAGACTGTTAAGTCTACTTTGTTAAGTGATTTTATCAAAAAGTCTACTACAATTGTCAGAAAGTAATAGGAAATTATCTACTAGTTGACAACTCAATTGTCTAAAATAGATCAATAAATGCTCATAAAATATCACCTTGACTATGATCAATCTCTACTCTGTTCTGCTCAGTAGCCTTCTTTGATTCTGCTCAATCTGATATCCTCTATACTCTGTTCTACTTTGTAAACTGATTGACTTGAAGTTAGGCAATGGCTTCAAGTGCTCTGTGATTCATATATATCAGTTCACTCACCTTTTTAAAATGATGCAAACATACAAAATATATAGTGTTCTATTTTTGCCACTTTACCAAAAATTAGGTTACAAAAATAATCATAACCCTAAGATCTACGGTGCAAAATTAACCTAGATCAACTATTACAATAAGATAAACATTACATTTAATGAGTATCTTTTACAATAAATGCTCCTTAATCTTGGTAAAGCATTTTACGATCTGTTGTAACCATTTGCATAGAAGAATGTGCCATTTCAGATTACTATGCCATTTTTTGTGATCATCGGTAAACACTGTATAAACTGCTCGATGTATACTATGATGCTCAGTGTTTACTATCCATCAGTGTCGGTGTCACTGGTGCTCAGTAAATTTTGTGATGCTCAGTGTAAAGGATTTACCAACTGCTCTATCTTACTTCTGGTTACCGACCAACTCAATATAAGTGACCGACCGACTTGTTTAATATTCTTTGATACTAATGACAACCTTAAATGGTTAATAGAGATTAATAGATTGCCTTATCACATCCTGTTAAACTCAAATGGGGAATCCTGGGTTCTTAAAGAAGTACAACCATGGTAGGGGCAAGTACCAAGTGGTAATCATTAATTAAAAAGTTGTGTACTTAGTGGGTTTGCGAGCAGTGGTGTTATATCTTTTGACAACTAGGTGGTCTTTTCACATCCCCTCATGCGAGTGAAGTTTATTGTCGAGGGGTCACTCATGCTTAGTTGGTGTACATTATTTCCCTCAATTTCTGTGCGAACTTAATTGGAAATATCATTTTTGGCTTAAAGTATAGATTGATATCTCTCTCACAAGGCATGACATTAGGGGATGTCATCACCCTTTGTGGTTATCAACCTATTTCTTGGGCACTACTTCATCCCTTATTCCTCCACATTTCAAGCTATGATTTTCATTGCGTCTCCACTATTTTTGACATTTGCGGGCCATGTCAACCATGGAATATAGGGTGCTTAACTTACGTATCAACATGCTAATCTAGCATTGGGAGTGTCCAATGACTGGGGATTATCTCTAGTGTCACTTTAGGGTGGTTTTCAAGCCATTGCCTACAAAAGTTGTCTCGATGGTTTGACAGATTATCAGAGACTATGTGTTGGTTCCCTCTTCTCCTCGGTGTATCTTTCACTCACAGATTTTATGAATTTTTTTGTCTAATTTTTATGATGTTTTCCAAGATTATGTCCAGTTTATGCATGTGATCTCAAAGCTAGTCCAGGAATATTTTGCATCCTCAGAGGACATTCATAACACGGTGGCGCATTACAGTCTCAAGGCCTCATCGACATGGGTGGGAGGGATCTTCTCCCCTTCTTGTTTAGATAATGATGTCAGGATTATCAAGATGTTTGACACGTTCAAAATCAGCATTTCTCATAGGGACAGGTAGGGTTTTAGTTCTACTACGGCCTCTTTGGTGGATTTTATCCCAGTTTCAATCCAGGCACACGCGTTCAATGTCTTTGACTCCTACCTAGTGCTTTTAGCCTTTTCTCATAATGATGGTTTGGTTGGCTCCTCTTCGCATGGACATGTGGCTCTGAGGATTCCCTTAGCTTCATCAGAAGACATGACTTTGGCCTCTCCCTCTTCCAGTTGTAGATGTCCCTATCATAATTAGGGTTTTCATTAAATGTTTTCGCTGGCTCCCCATGATATTTTGGGGTTTTATTTTTAAGCTGGGTTGGGTGGTGTAGTAAAAATTTGTATATATGCCTTTGATGGCTATTTTTGTGCATTCCCTTTGTATTGTAAGCCTTTTGGCATGGAGATATGTGTTTTGTATGCCTATGCACTCAGGGTTTCCATATTTTGGATTGTAATCTTTTGGCAATTTCAGACTTCAAGGTGATATCTGGTTTTGTATGTTGTCAAAAGTTGTATATATTGGCTGTGAAGGGAGGTTTTCTTCCTACTTCTTTCCTCCTAGAGCCCCATCGAAGTAGTTAGTTATTAATAACATATAATGGCCTTGTCCATTTTTATTCAAAAAAAAAAAAAAGTCATGATATCAGAGAAATGGAGCTTAACCTTCTCAATAATGCCAAGAATAGTATGATGTACAATTTTAGGTCTATTAAATGGCTCTATCATGAACTAGGGGACCTCAAGGACAAAATGCACAGAACTGACAACAACAAGGATAGAAAAGTTGCTGAGGATTAAAATGACTGGATTCTATGGTTAACAAGATGGAGGAAAAAATGTAGAGCCTAGAGGAAACCCTCAAAGGCATAGTGGATCAGAGCTTCAATATCCTAAAGGCTTCAAATGAGCACATCAAGTGCTCCTAGAGAAAATGGAAGAAAAGCTGGTAGGGAAAGAAGTGCAGATAATAAAAGAGGAAAAAGAGAAGAAACCAAACGAAGGACCAGGAAAGAGAACAAGGGCCAGATCCAAGAAGAACAAGGAAGAAGAAGACTCCACCATCATCCAAAAGATCAAGGAGGTTGCTAAGAAGATGGAGCTTCTTGAGTCTAATGCAGCCACTATGCTCAAGAATCTCTCCTAACCTTTTTCTCTGGTGATTTTTATCTGTCTCTATTTCTTGTTAGTTATGTATCTATCATGGTAGTTCTCTCAGCCCTTCGAGTGGCCTATTTCATTTTTTTTGTTTATGTTGTCTTATGACTTGAACTTCTAAGGCTATATTTTTATATGTATTGGGTTTCAGGAACCATGTAAAACTTGTTTTATGTAATAAAAAACAAAGTCATGATATCTATTCTATGATTTAACTAATTCAAATATACATAAGCAACTTTCAATTAAAACACACATCTAATCTACAAACATCACCAGATGTTTTGAGAAGTGAGCCCTGTCTCCCCAACACATCTGATGATGGAACACAACTACCTTTATATATTATTGTAATTAGAAGAGCACTATTGTATTTATCATAAAAATAACATGTCCATAGAATAAATCTTATTGTAGAGACTTGTGTTCTACCCTCTCCATGATATTCTTTTTATATGATATATATCCCCCTCCATTGAGATGACATTAAATATTTATAGATCAATCTGTAACCAACATGATCAATATATAATATTTTATTATGCTTTTATGACAATAAACAATATGATGATTCACACAAAAAATTATTCAAAGAAACATAAAAAATAGTCTCTATTACAACAACACACAAAAATGGAAAATGGAAGGTTTACGGTTCTCCTTTAATAGATGGAAGCAAGGTTTTTATAATAGTGATAACAACTAAAACATAGTGATTTATGGCCCACCCCTAGATTCCTTTCACAGTGGAAATGAAGAGACATAAGCCATAAATCATATGGTTAGAGACTATGTGTCTAAAGAAGGAATTAATGATGTTGATGATAATTTATCCTCTACATGGTAAACATGTACATGCTTATGGTTTAGTGAAGTCATATTAATAATTGATGATCTAGTGGGTAAATTTAGAGAGGTATTATCTAGCCCTTTAATTCCTTTTTAACGTGGTAATGGAAAAATAGTTGATAGAAATAATCTACTAATCAACTAGCCATGTACAATGTCTAGTTCCTGTAAAAAATGTGATAGGAAGTTCCTGTAGAGTAGGCGATAGGAATATTTGAACCCACAAATCAGCATGGTCCAAGCTATATGTGCCATGACATAAAATAATACTAATTAGTAAAAACAACCAATAATTAATTTTCATATTTTAATCCTAAAACTATATTAAGTACTACAAGTATACATATTAAATCACATGAAACATAAAATGGTAAAATTAGATGAAATGGAACACAAGTAAAATATGGAAGTGAGCATGAAGGTACATGAAATGGATTAAAATATGGCATAAAAATGGGTCATAAATGGCTCTCATCAATATGTCCCTTCCTACTAAGAAAGTCTAGAAGGTAGAGTTAAGGGTGAAATTTTTAAAAGAGGTAAATGGAAATGCAATTTTTGTTTTTCAAAACATGGATTGATTGGAAAATTTAGAGGAAATTGGAAGAGTTTTAAAAAATTTCATCAATGGATCTCAAATACTTGTCATCCCTTTCTAACTAATGATGTTCAAATCTAATCCTATGTGTGGGGATTCTTTGTTGATTTGAAAAACTCAATGAATTCTACAAGGTTTTGTGTGACTACCAATGGGATTGAATGATAATTTTCTAATATTGAAACCTTGGCACCATTCATTCAATCTAACTACTAAATATTTTTATGCAATTCTAGTCTAGGTAATATTGATGAGTCTTCCTTTACAATTTTAGTTTGATTATTATTTTGGATTGATTGGTAATTCTTTAGTAAAATTTGTTTGGGTCGATGATGGTTCTACAAAGTATCTTCACTCTACTGATGCCTACATATTGGCTGATATTGAAATTATTAATAATATCCCTATTTAAATCTCTCTCAACACCAAATAGGTAAGTGTGAATCAAATTATAGATTATAATGGTATACTATTTTTATGTTGTAGATGCTACAATATTGGCCATGCAACAGAAAAGTGTTATAAGAAAAGGCACAAAAGAAAGGATACCCCGTAGAAGGATGTCTCTCTCTACACCACTACTTAGAAGAAAAGAAGAGCCATGTATAGAACTTGGTAAAGTGGGTGTGGATGACTTTAAGATGTCATCTAGTGAGGAAACCCATACATTATATTATGTAGGAAAAAGTATACACCAAGGATACTAGTTGTTTTCCCTCTGATAGAGAAGAATTAGGTCAAGAGATCTTTGTCTCCATGTAAGGGTATAAATGGGAAAGATGAGAATTTAAAAATTTTCATCCTTGAAGGTGAAAAAAATACCATAGGGATTCTATACGAGGTTTACAAAAAATTTTTTAGGAATGGGAACACTAAGAATGGGGGCGGGGGGGGGGGGGGGGGGGGGGGTGAATCAATGTTCACTGTATTTTATCTTTTTACTTTATTCTTTAAACTGAACTTGAATACTTAAATACTAAAATGAACATCAACATAAACATGAAACATGAACACAACACATAACACCAATATGGTTATGGGGAAACCCAAATAGGTTAAAACCCTGGTGGGAATTGACACCCACTAATATTTTGTACTAGTGTTTTATGATGCTTATTAGAAAATCTTTAACCTTGTTAGGAGTTTCTTTACAATATATTTAGACAATTACCTCATCAAGGGTCAGACCCTGTTAGGAGTCTTTTACAATAAACCTGTTAGGGGTGAGGATGCACTATCCTAGAGCTCACTACTCAAGTGGTGAAGGCTACAACCTTCTGATCTCAGATACACACTATATCTGCTGGATGAACTGTCATTGTGACACTGCTTGTCTGATTAGTTCCTTAGATGCGCTGATGCTTTAACCTTTTTCAAAGATCTAATACATCTTATCAACTCTTCACACACTTATACTTTTCTTATCTCAACTCTATATCAACTCTCATGCTTAATTACAATGACACATCTATTATTTATATCTGCATACAAAGCAATTAACTAGGTCAGCCCGTTAACCGATTACATACAATGCTTCCAATTGAATTGGCTCAAGTGTGTTTATAAGAAAACATAATTATATGTTGGAAACCTAATTACAATAGGCACATAGCCTTCACAACATAATAATATAACCGCAAACCAAAATATCATAGTCAGCTGCTTGCACTGTTCTTCTCTCGCGTTCGCTGTTTGTGAAACTTAAATTCTCTGTATCTTCTTCATACTAAATCTTCTATTCATGTTCTCTTAGACTTAGCATGAATATGATCTTACCAACTTAAATTATAGGGCACATACCATAATTATATCATATGCATGTGTGTTGATGCTCTGATCTTCAGGTACTCTGTAAACTATCCAGTCTTCAACACTTGGCCAATTTTTTATCTTCTCACCAAGTGCCCTGACTCTAAAACACTATATGACTTTTTTGCCATGATGAAAACACTATATTAAGTCATATACACCAGTGTAGTCAACTTGAAAACAATCTCCCCCTTTTTCATTGATGGCAACAAAGGAATATGGCACAGTTACTAACTGTTCTCTTATACAAAAAACTTTTGTTATTCTCTATCTTATATCTCCCTTATATTATTTACTGTACATCTTCTTTATATATCTATAACTCCATATTATATACATGTTGTCATATTTTTTACACACCTTTGGAGACTTAGTTACTAGATGAGCTATTGTACCCTAGTTTGCATTATTAAGTGGTCTTGCTTAAGATTTGCGTTCATTTCATTTGAAAAGTACATGAAAGGGAAAGGAAATAAATTGCATCTAAGATTACATGTGCCAATATTATGAATATGCTATACAGAAGGAAAAGAGAACTAAAAAGGAAATTTATCTGAGCTCACACCTATTGTGAGCATAGCCACAACATCTATAGCATGCATACGTGTACTTAGCTATACACCTCTATCATGGGTTGTGCTCAGGGCATGTGCATCAAGGAGGCTCTGGAAATAAATGATACCATTGTTTTTACTAATATGTTTGTTCCATGTGTAGATATAGGTTACAACACCCATGATCAGTATTGAGTCTCCTAGTACCCTACATTGAATTGGTGAGGGTTGTTAAAAGCTCTATTCCCATAGATTTTCTAGAAAACCCTAACCATCTCAAGGAGAGGCACTAAATCATGTAGGGGGCACTTAGTAAGTGGTAGTATCAGTGGGACACTCAAAGGGGCACAAAGATATATGCAAGCACTGACAATAGATTACTGGTAGTTTCAGGGGATATACTTCATCATCAACATGTTAAAGGCACATAAAATCCATATGATCAGAGAAGGTACAACACATGGTGCTTCAAAGCTAAAACTCAATGCATTAATATTATAGCATAGATGTACTTCAAATCTGCATTATGAGAAATTGAAAAGGGACTCAATATGTCATAATATCCCAAGTGATAAACATTTGATACATGATAGTACACTAGATGAATACCATAGCATGGTATTCAAATATGTAAGCATACAATAGAGATGGCACCACCACAAGTATTCATGCAACAGAAAATAGGCAACAACAAAATGATCACCAAAGCATGATAGTATGCCTTATAGCTCTTAGGCTATATACAGGGAATAATAGTAATTCAAATCACAAATGTGTGGAGTGCCATAAGGATAGAAAGAATAGTAAGAAATACCCTATTGAGTTCTCGGGTTGCATTAAAGAAATAACTAGTAAATACAATCAGTACCATGCCCTATTCAAACAAAGCAATAGTGCTATAGATTGCACGTGCCCTAGTTCTCACAGCACAAAGAATTCAAGCTAGCATATGCCATAAAATTATAGGCTGCTAGTACCCTTAATATAATGTCAAAGAAAGCATCATGACAAGTCACAGGTGGAAATACAATGCAAAATACCGAATGCCATCAAATTCAATAGTGCCCTATAAATTGCAAGTCCAATGCCCTAGTTTGTGGGTTATAAAATCTAATGCCAAAAATAATAAACAACAGTGAATGCAATGATTCACTGATAGTGCCATTGTCATGCCCTCAAAAATATAAAGAGTGGTGAATCATATGCTCAGTGCCATAATAGAGAGATTAAACAGGGACAGTGCCCTAGCTCTCGAGTTGCATGCAATAGCAATACAACAATGCCATCATAGCCGCAGTCAATATCAAATGTAGGATACAAATCAATAACAAGAAGCAAATACAAAATCTCAATGCCTTAGCCCATGGGACATGAAATCAATATGAATGGAGGATGTAGAGAATTCAAAACACATTGATGCCCTAACAAGATTTCACAGGCCCTCAATTCAGCAGAAGATTCATATTCATTGATGCCCTAGATTCATTTGCTCACAGGTTGTATAAATAGAGATGCCAATATCTTCAAAATGAATGCCAAGTTAAATGAAAATAACATGTTACAACATGGTGCCCTATTTCTTCAAAAGTAAATACATATGCAATGATGCCCTAAAAAATCAAGAGGGAGAGTTAACAAAAAGAAATTCACATCAAAATCTACTTCATTTCATGATGCCAGGACAAAGTTCACGAGCCATATTGAAAATAATAGAAAATACAACAATCAAATTCATGATGCCCTTGAAAATACAGTAGCATCAAATCCATTATTATGAAAGATTACAGAGATACAATTATCAATGAAAATACAAATTGTAGAGAAACAGTGCTATCGAGATAACAATGCTATGAGTGAAATCAAATAAGCCTACCTTCTACAATAATGCCACGAATAGGAGAAAGGGTTGATGTTTCCTCAATCAAACTCAAAGATCCAATTCAGTAGAGTGCCAGTTGAAACAAAATCTTTCCAAGTGCAGATCAAAGAAGTCTAAGTGCCAGTAGTCTATGTGAAGAAGGGTTTTGGGGATGAATAATGTTTTATTATATCATTTTCTAGGGTTGAGTTTTGTTATTTTTATTTTGAGCACCTTGTGATATGTGGGTTTTCTTTTATTAAGATGTAAATGTTTTTAGAACTTGTTTCCCCTTTTTCATATTGGGTTGAGACCTTTTCTAAAAATATATCAAAAGGCCACATATTTTAGCATAGGGGGGCCTATCTCTTTTAGCAATTATATGATAAGTGGATATGTAAGAAGTGTACACATTTCAAATATGTTTTCCCCTATATTTTGGGATTGAGAACTATTTTTTAATGTAACTAAAATCCACATATTTGGATGTAGTGGTAGGAGCTTTAAAGTTAGAAGTCATTGCAAATTGTCATTGTACGTTCTGACAAGTGGCATTTTATAAGCCATTGTTAGAATTCTTTTACAATGCATGACTTAGTGGGTAGTATAGTCTTCTTTGACTATCTATTTTAGGGAACCCACTTTTTCCACCCCCCTAGAATCTTGGGAATCTAGCTCACAAATTTGTGATGGCATTCATGGGTCCATATTCTGACTTTTCTATTCTTAGGAGGTAGTGGTCTTGAATGTAGATTCAAGTAGATTTTCTTTATATGCCTCTCACCTTTGGTGATTGAGGCTAGTTCTTCTTTCCCTCTTTCTTGGAGGTGAATGTTGTAGCTCTTGAGAAGTAGATTGATGTTTTGGCTCCTTTCATTAAAGATAATACAATATTCCTTCTCATCCTTGTTATTTTCTGAGTTTTCCTATTTGAATTCATGTTAAAGTTATTGTGATCTTGCCATCCTTTACTTTGCATGTCTGTTCAAGTTGAATTCTTAGGAAGGTGTTTTATAGTTATTGTTATAATCTGTGTATATTTGGTTTTAATTTGTGGGAGTTTTTTCCCCTCTATTAATACAAATACCTCTTTACTTCAAGAATTGTCAAGGTAGACAAGGTCAAGTTGTGAGTTACCTAGTTTTTCTAAGTGTCATTGTGAGATTTTATTTCAATATGTGGATCTATCAAGTTCATTGAATCACCTTAGTTTTAGTTTTAGTTTTATGCACTCTCTCTCTCCCTTTCATTCAAAGTTCAGTTTAGTTTCAGGTGATTCAAAGGGAATCCAGCCCTTAATCTGTAGGTCTATTCTTGAATAGGTTACTGACAACCTGAGAATAGTCCCATGTTTCACGAGATTGCTAGGTTCTACACTTAGCCATACTCAGGTGAAATCCCTAGTGACAACAATACATACTCCCCCTTTTATATTAATGAAAAAGGTGCCTCAAAACTATATCTACAAATACATATAGTGAGAGAACATCTAAATATGCTATCTGTAAGTTTTGGATCTCTTTCTTCCAAAATGTAATCAATGAATTTACAATCTGGAGATGGGCACATAATCCATATTGTAGCTTCTCCATCTTCTCCAAATCTATGCTAGGACCATGATCATATGTCACAATGGTGGCATCTATCTCCTTGATATTCTGATTAAGTATGTCTATTGAGGGTGCAAGAGAATTTTTAAGTTGAGTCTGCCTAGCCCTTATTTTTGAGATCTCCTTTCCTACCTTCTCAATCTTGTCAATTTGTCCTTGATATACATTTTTGCATATATTTACATCAGTCGATGGGTCTTTCAATAATTTATTTACTTTCTCTATCATAGCTTCTACCTCTTGTATCTTCTTGAAATGGTCATTAGTTAGCTTGTCCTGATCCATATAGTCAACAATGATTTTTCTTCATTTTTCTACAAACTCCTTCAAAGATGCTTGTCCAATCTTTAGTGAGTTCAGGTCAAGTGTAAAGTTATTGACCAACTCACTGAGCCTTTTCTCTCTGTACTTCTCTTCTACAACTTGAGATGCAGATGCTTCCAAGCTAGCAAAGTTAGTTTTGAAGGTTGTGAGGATGTTGCTAAAATCATCAACTCTATTGACCTTGGACACTTTCTTTTCTGAAGAAAACATGTTGTTCAATATGTTCACTGACTCAACAAATAGGGATTCCTCATTACCTATTTCTCCCTGGCCTTCTCCATAGCTAAGACACTGATCTTCATTAGGTCTTCTTCTCCCCATGAATCCAAACTGGTTGTGCCAAGTGTCAAACTTGACAAAAATTATACCAAGGGTAGTGGAGTGATAGGAGTTTTTTCCTCTACTTATTGTTTTAATTTGATTAGCATTTCAATATATGGCTTATTTGTTGGCTCACTTCTTTTTACCTCTTCTTCTCCTTTTTCTTCTTCTGAATTTTCTTTCTCTTTCTTTGTTTCTTTTTCTATTACCTTTTCTTTTTCATTAGTTATATCCTCAATCAATATTTCTTGTTGATTAGGAGTGTTACTACATAAGTTCTCAGCCTCTTGTGTACTTACAAAGGCTTCTTCAAACTTGTCCAAATCCATGTCTATGGCTGCCATAATAACCTTTACATTGTCAATAAAAATTGAGTCATCATTGAGTGTCTCTTTCATGGGTGCAGACTTATCTACCTTTGTAGATGTATCAACTACATGTGCTAAATCATGTGGACCTGTAGATGGTACATTTATGGTCTCTGACTCTTTTGCAACCTTTGTGGGTACTTGAGTTGTGGGCGCAGTAGCTAGATACATCTGCCTGTTCATGAAGACCTTCTCAAAGGCTTTATCTATTTCCTTTGTACCTAACTCAAATTTTTTGTCCATTATATGTAAAGTTCTTGTTTTTTGTTATGAGGTGTGGCTTTACCAGATCTAACAATAAATTTTTCTCCTCTAGAGAACATACTAGAAAACTCTCATCTAAGATCTTCTCTCTTATTCTTCTAGATCTTCTTATATTGCTTGTCTCTTTAGGAATTCTAATATGTTCCACACATTATCTGGAATCATAGTTTTCAGTTCTAGGACTATCTTTTTGAACTTCAATATATGTTTGATAATTATTCCATGGATTTCTAATTTGTCAATTTCACTATACTTCTCATAGAACTTCCCTACCTAATCTATCATGCCTTCATCAATGATTATTGCACTTAACACACTAAGACTAGGTTTGAAGCTTACTTTTGGAGGTTCTTGAGTGTTCTTCCTGTTCCTTGTTACTCACAAGGATGGATGACCAGTGCTGATTTATTTCTTCCTCTTAGGCATTGCCTTATACTTAGGAGTAGTAAGGTCAACTTTTACTATGGGTAGAGGAGGAGTAATATCAGTTTTACCCTTCTTGTCATCTGATTTCTCTATTTTCACCTTCTTCATCTTTGGATCCTTAGATTCTATCTTTTCTATAGTTGCACTCTCTATTTCCACAGCAATCTTCTCTTGCATTGCTTTGTCTAGGTCTACTTGAGATGCTCCATGAATTATCAAAATCTCTAAAGTAACCTTCACAACCTTCCTTTTTGTTGCTGTGCTATACAAAACTGCATCAACTTCTCTTATTTTCTCTTTGTAGGCTCCCCATCTTGGCTCATTAGGGTTTTTATAATGCAGTCAAACTCAGTGGATCCAATTAAGGACCAACCAAACTTGCAGCCAAACCAATATGTAGTGGAAACACTCAATACAAACAATAGATCTGCAATGAAACAGAAGTCTATATTCATGAAAAAACTGATTACATGCAATGTGCCAGGCTGTAAGGCCTTCCTAGTTACGACCAATTACAATGCAAGTAACAGTCCACAAGATCTTGCAAGATCTGAATCTTTTCCCCAACATCAGCATCCAGTTAGACCAGGTCTGCAATAGGTAGCACATGGGTAGGCACCCAAGAAATATCTAAACTTGTACTCAAACTTCCAAGGAATCTTCCTATTCCTAAGCTCGTAGGCTAATAACCTTCCTTCCCAATAATTTGATGCCCTAAATAACTACCCAAGCATCCTATAAATACTAATTCCCAGCCACAAGTCGACTGATGAAACAATAAACCTCTATAAACAACTATTAAATGCTAAACAATAGTCAGCTCTCACATAGCCTTACAAAATAAATAAACTCTCAAAGATGGCCCCAACGGTCACCAAATCTGCATAGAAGAATTTAACATGCTAGATCTAGGTCCCCACACATCCAATGATCAATCCATAACTCGAGGAGCATGACCCAAATTAAATGCACCAGTCATCCAAGTTGATCTAACAAAACAATCCAGTCAGTAAGCAAGAACACTGAGCAATAGAAGAAATAACTAAGCACCAATTGACCAACCATGCCAAGCATGACCGAGGAACATAGTTATCACTGAGCACCAATAAATTGACACCTTCAGTTATCAAGCATTCTTCAGAGACCGAGCACCTCGGTAACCACAAAAACTAAGCAACTAGTCTCTCAAACTGAGCAAGAACTCCACCAAACCAAGATCAAAACTAACAATCTACCTTCAAAGACAAACATTTTTTTGATTGATACAAGATTTTCAAGAATCCTAGGATGCTCCTGCATTAGACACCCTAGGTAAGAAAGATTTTCTCATAAGGAAATCAGGAATGCCTCAAGGGAATCAGAACAGGTATGCCAAATCTGTTCTTCACCCATATCTCTTCTTGTCCTTCATCCCAAGTAGTCTTTACTTCATTCACTATCTTATGTAGAAAGTCCTTCTATCTTCCACTTCATTTATCCCTTCAGTCGGCAACAAATAGTAACCAACTTTGACCACTACCGATCACCTCAGTGCCTCAATGAGGTTCATCCTCTCCAGACTCCTTAACCAACTTAGTATCATCTACATCTCTCTGTGTCATAAATGTCACCATCTATTGAACCATCTCTGCTAGAAAAAGCATTTGTTTCTTAATCTCAACAAACTCTTTAGAGATATCATTCTCCTTCTCCTTCAAACTAGGCTTAATAGGAATAGGTTCATCAACCTTTTGCTCATGAGGTTTTTCATAAGGACAACACTTGATAACTCCACATCACTTAACCCCTATCTCCTATAAAGGTATCAGCTTATGTCAAGCTCCTTCATGCCTAACCACATATGTATTAGCATGACCATCAAACAAAACATTTATGTCAAACTACCAAGGTCTACCGAGCAATAGATGACAAGAATCCATAGGCAAGATATCACATAATATCTCATCATCATAAGATCCAATCTAAAACTTAACCAAGCATTGTTCTTCAACTCTAACCTTAGAAACATCTTGTATCCAACTAATCTAATAATGATTAGGATGTTTCCTTCTTTCCAAATTCAATTTACTAACCATTTCATCTGAAACAAAGTTCTCAGAACTTCCACCATCAACTATGACATTACATACCTTATTCTTGCACTTACATCTGGTTCTAAACAAATTCCTTCTCTGCACTAGTTTAGGAACACATGCAGCCAATCTCCTAGTGACAAGACATTCACCTTTCTTAGGAACATTCTCAATGTCTTCTTCAATAGCTAATGCAACTATTTTCTTAGGACACTGCCAACTTCTATGACCAGCTTCACCATAGTTATAACAAGTGCCAGTGAACTCACTCTTCCACTTTCCTCTATCCATTATTCTTAGTAACTTGATCATTTCTAGATCCCACATCAAGTTTAGGATTCTCTTTCATATTACTCTCAGCAACTGTCACACTAGTTTTACCACCTCGGTTCCTATTATTCTATTTTCCTTCATACCTCCTATTCAGCTTCTCTTCAATCTTCAATTCCATTTGATAAGCATCACCAATTGTTGTCATCCACACAGTGAGTAACTCTTCCTGAATACTAGGTTTCAAACCATAGACATACCTAGTAACCTTGTCTTTATCAGCTTCAGAATGACCAGTCCTAATCAGGATTCTATAAAACTCCTCGATATACTCCTATACCAATTTTTTAGTCTACTTTAAAGCTTCCATCTTCTTAAACATGTCCAATTAATAATCCACTGGAATGAATTTCTTCTTCAACTTGTCAACCATTTGGTTCCATTTAGTGATATTTTCTTTTCCTCTTCTACCTCTTTCCAATTGAACTTCTCTCCACTAGATATTTGCATGACCTTTCAATTTAGTCTTTGCAAATCTAACCCTATCAAGATCTTCTATTTATTCATACTCAAAGTATTCATCAACCTCATTGATCTAATCAATCAATTATTCAGGCCTAAGGCTTCTAGCAAATGCAAAAACTTCAATCTTAGGTCTCTTCCCAATCTTAGACATAGCTTTCAGAATTTGATTCTCCTCCGAATCTCTAGCTTCTTCTACAGCTTCTTAAAATTGATCTTCCTCAGATTCATCATCAGTATCCTCCTTCAAGGTAGGCTTCTTCTTTCTCAATTCCTCTTGTAGGTCTTGCACTTGTTTCTGCAAAGCCCTAAAATCATCAAGACAGAATTCTACAGTAGCTTCCTCTTCCTCAGCAATCTCATGATTTCTCCTCGGAGGCATCTTCAAATCAAGATCTAGATATACAACATCCACTCGGCTCCAACAGGGATAGACTTTGCTCAAATAGGAACAAACTTCACTCTAATACCACCTAATGTAGTCAAACTCGGTGGATCCAATTAAGGACTGACCGACCTTGCATCCAAACCAATATGCAGTGGAAACAGTCAATACATAAAATAGATCTGCAATGAAACATAAGTCTATATTCATGAAAACATCAATTACATGCAATGTGTCAGGCTCTAAGGCCTTCCTAGTTACGAACAATTACAATGCAAGTAAGAGTCTACAAGATCTCACAGGATCTAAATCTTTTCCCCAACATTAGCATCCAGCTAGTCTAGGTATGCAACAAGTAGCACACTATTAGGCACCCAAGAAAGATCTAAACTTGTACTCAAACTTCCAAGCAATCTTCCTGCTCCTAAGCTCATAGGCTACTAACCTTCCTTCCCAATAATCTGATGCCCTAAACAACTACCCAAGCATCCTATAAATATTGATTCCCAGCCACAAGTCGGTTGATGAAACAATAAATCTCTATAAAAAAATATTAAATGCTAAACAATAGTCAGCTCTCACATAGCCTTAAAAAATAAATAAAATCTCAAAGATAGCCCCAATGGTCATCAAATCCACATAGAAGAATGCAATATGCCAGATCTAGGTCCCCACACATCCAATGGTCAATCCATAACTCGAGGAGGGTGACCCAAATTAAATGCACCAGTCGGCCAAGATGATCTAACAAAACAATCTAGTCCATAAGCAAGAACACCAAGCAAAAGAAGAAATAACTGAGCACCAGTCGACCAACCATGCCAGGCATGATCGAGGAACACAGTTATCACTGAGCACTAGTAAACTAATGCCTTCAGTTATTGAGTGTTCTTCAGACAGCGAGCACCCTAGTAACCACATAAACCAAGCAACTAGTCTCTCAAATCGAGAAAGAACTCCACCAAACCAAGATCAAAACTAACAATCTACCTTCAAAGACAAACATATTTTTGATTGATACAGGATTGCCAAGAATCCAAGGATGCTCCTGCATCACTTTAGGTGCTAACAAAAGAACCTGAGCATAAGCCTCTAGAATAGGCTCTTCCACTTTGCATCCCAGTGGATGAATTCACTTTGTTCTTGGTTCGACAGCCTCCATGCATGTTGTATCAGTCTCAACCATGAAACAAATACCATCTTTGTATTTCTCTACAATACTCTTTGGTATTCTATATCTCATATGCATCTTAACCCTGAATGTCTTCAATTATAGTGTTATGTAATCCCTTAGTGTACTCTTAGTAGTTTATTTAAAGTATATTTGTGGCATTGTAGGAAAACTCTTGTCCAAAAAGAAATTTGACACTTTTCCAAGAATGTGGAAGTACATGTATATGATCAAAGACCCAAATCTGAATTTATTGGTCTTGTCATGTTTAATAGCTTTGATGTTGTCTATTAGTTGTGCGTGTAGGATCTCGCATAGATTGAACTCTCCATTCTCTCTCACAAGTCTTATTGCTTCAAGAATTGTGGCCGCAGACACACTATTCACCCTACTGGTGTGTTGAAACCTATACCCTAATATCATGAACATCAATTTGATGTCATTTTTCTCAATAGGCTCTATAGTTATTCCACACCTATCACTTCTTGATTTGCACATTTTCTCAACAATCTTTCTTACATCCTTACCCACTGGAAGAATGACACCTATTCTTGAAAGGCCTATAATCTCATGAATAAGGTCTCTAATGATCCTTACTAGAACTTTACCTATCCAGAATAGGTCATCATGAATTCTGCTAAGTAGAATATTTATCCATTCCAAATCGTAGAACTTATATGTCATAGCATATTCCACTATAGGATGATTATTCCACTATGCATACTCATCCATGAAGTTTTTATTTGGTTTCATCATTGTTTCCATGTGCGCTCTCATTCTGTCCAAACCTACTAGTTCCTTTTGTTAATGTATGTATGCCCTAATGTCTTCCACATGCATAACACCCATGGGAGTGTGATAGAATTCACCTTCTAGGTCGTTTAGAGTGGACTTGAATGGATGTATTTTAAACACATATCTCTTCTTTTCTACCACATAAAATACAATGGGAGTAGCCATTACTTACTTATGTATCTCTTTCCAAATGATCTTAAAGACTTCTAAATTGGTGCGATGAACTAGGGTTTTCACAGCTGATCAAATGCACTCCTAATCACTGATGAATCAATCTTAAATCCTTCACAATCAAATGCTAGGGCTCTTCTACTCTCCAATCACTCTAAAGTTGAATGCAATGGGATATCTACAAACTTATGTGTACTTTAAAGTAGGAATTATGCCATTAATGCTTGCTACATAAACCAGGTTGTCACTGAAAATTTCTAACTTTCATTCTACAAACAATCAGCTAGTGCGCTCTTGCACATAGGATCTGCTATTATCCAAAAGATTAAGTCCAAAGGTTCATACTCTAAAGGTGAGTATACTAGCCATGTAGGGGTTTAGAGCTAAATTAGCTCCCCCTATGACCCTGAGGCCCATTCATCTAGATGTAGAGAGTGCATCCACTATGGATGCATCCAATACATGCTCATTAACCTTATCCTTCTTCACCTCTAACCAAATCAAGCTCACATCCTCTGAATTTTTCACAAACTTGACTTCTCCTTCTATATCCAATACTGGTTCTTTGGTCTTTTTAAGATTTTCTTGACCTTGTGTCCTTGATCTACAAAACTTTGAGATGTGTCCAAGCTTGTTTCAAGAGTGACAAATGACTGGGGGCCTTATATTCCTTGGTGCATTGACATGGGTCACCAATTTACATTATCTTGGTGAGTGACCATTATAATTACATATCTGACATGTAACATTCTACAAAATTCTTACATTTGGCTGATTTTGGTTTCTCTGATTATGTTGATTCTTTTTCTTCTGACTTGTCTTACAATTCATAGCTCTATGACCAAATTTATTGCATGAATAATAGCAACCATTGAAAGGTCTTACCTCTATACAATTCCTTACTATATGTCCATGTTTTTTACATGAATAAAAAGTTTGATCTACTAGCTTGCACTCATTCTTGGATGGTTCAACATGATCTTTAGTCTGACTTCCAGCCTCCTTAGCATCTAAGGTGTCTTCTGGTGCTTTCATTCTTGCTCGCATGTTGTCAATCTGATTTTGTGCTTCATTGTATCCAATGCAGCTGGTATCTCCTTTAACTCTTCTTGAATACAACTAAGATTCTATCAAATCAGAACTGGTGTCAAATTTATCAATGTGATTCTTTTCCTCTTTCAATTATGATTCCAATCTTACTTTGTTGTTCCTTAGCTCCAATATTTCCATGTTTTATTGCCTCGATTCTTCATTGAGTTGAAGGTTTTCTTTGATCTATTCATCATAGACTTCCTGATTGTTAGTCAGCTTATCATCTAATTCCTCAATCTGTTCTTTCAAAGATGAATTTTCTTCATTCAGCTTCTTGATCATTATCCCTAAATCACTGGTAGAGAATTCTTTCAAATCCTTTCTTAGCCTTTTGATGACTACTTGAGCATCACTAACTTTTTCTTTTAGTTCTTCAATTTCTTTTTCAGATCTATCCAGATCTTCAAGAGCAACTTCAAGATTTCTTTTCAGATGTTTCATTTCTACTTTGTCCATGATCTCCTTAATTGGTTAAACTTCTTTGCTAAGGACCAAAGCTTTGATACCAATTGTTAGGAATGGGAACAAAGAGAGGGGGGGGGGGGTGAATCAATGTTCACTATATTTTATCTTTTTACTTTATTCTTTAAACTAAACTTGAATACTGAAATGAACATCAATAGAAACATGAAACATGAACACAACACATAACACCAATATGGTTATGGGGAAATCCAAATAGGTAAAAACCCCAATGGGAATTGACACCCACTAATATTCTGTACTAGTGTTTTATGATCCTTATTAGAAGATCCTTAACCCTATTAGGAGTTTCTTTACAATATATTTAGTACAGTGACCTGGTCAAGGGTTAGACCCTATTAGGAGTCTTTTACAATAACCTTGTTAGGGGTGTGGAAGTACTATCCTAGAGCTCACTACTCAAGTGGTGAAGGCTACAACTTTCTGATTTCAGATACACACTATATCTATTGGCTGAACTGTCACTGTGACACTACTTGTCTGACCATTTCCTTTGATGCGCTGATGCTTTGACCTCTTGAAAAGCTCTAATACATCTTATCAACTCTTTGCACACTTCTTCTTTGCTTATCTCAACTCTATATCAACTCTCATGCTTAATTACAATGACTCATCTATTATTTATGTGCGCATACAAAGCAATTAACTGGGTTAGCCATTTAGCCAATTACATACAATGCTTCCAATTGAATTGGCTCAAGCGTGTTTATAAATTAAAATAATTATATGTCAGAAAACTAATTACAATAGGAACATAGCCTTTACAACATAATAATATAACCGCAAACCAAAATACCAATAGTCGGTTGCTTGCAGTGTTCTTCTCTGGCATTCATTGTTTGTGCAACTTAAATTCTTTGTATCTTCTTCATACTGAATCTTCTAATTATGCACTCTTAGATTTAGCATGAATACAATCTTACCAACTTAACTTCTAGGGCACATACCATAATTCTATCGTATGCATGTGTGCTGATGCTCTGATCTTCATGTACTCTATAAACTGTCTAGTCTTCAACACTTAGCCAATTTCAGAACTTCTCATCAAGTGCATTGACTCTAAAAAACTATATGACTTTGTTGCCATAATGATAACACTATATTAAGTCATATACACTAGTGTAGTCAAATTGCCAATAGAAAAGTTATTATATTGAAATTGGAAAATGGTGAAGAGAAATAGGAAATCTAAATGATGATAACTTTAACATGTATCCTCACTCCCATGAAAAATCTAGAAAAAATTCTAAATCTTCATTTAGGTTTTCTATTGTTATCTCTTGACAATTAACTAGAGTAATAGCTCTTTGTGATTTAGATTATAAGTTTTTTTTTTGGTGGTTTGTTTTGTGGATTTTCATTTTTTTGTATCCAATTGGTTTGTTGGTGGTATAGGCTAGTTTTCAACTAATATAGTCATCAAATCTAAGACCATTTTTTGTTCATTATATAGGTGTAGCCTCAAGATGATATTTATCAATCAATTTTTTTTATCGATGGTAAGAACTTATTTTTTCATTTGGAGCTAGACACATCCTTTATCCTTTCATTATTGCTAAGGGAAAATGGTTCCATTTCTTAAAATATTATTGTTTCTAAGGATCCACTCTCCTTGGTAGACTAGTGTTTTTTTATTATGTTATATCCTTTCTTACATGAAATTCTTTGTTGAATCAGGGAATCTCGAATATGCAAGAGGTTTATATAATTGTTAATAATCTCTTCCTTCTTTAAAATTTCATGTGCATCATAAAAAAATCCATTACTTGGGGGCTTAAAGTCTATCATCCTTCATATAGAATTCCTTCTTACCTAGAAATAGGGGGAAATGGTAAATTCTTGATCTCCTTCCCCTATTTTGGTTAAAGATGATATTTTTATTCAAAAAATCCTCTTATAGGTAGATGCATTTGAACAAATATATATTCCTCCTAAGGATACCTTTATACTTGTTACAAGACATTCTTATACAACTATCTCTCCTTTGGCTTACATAAAAGAGTTGTGTCTCTTTAACTAGGGTTTAATGCACATTATTTCTAAGAGGATATCTCCTTGATGTTGAAGATTGGTGTCCTTTTGATTTGTATTAAAATTCCATCATATCGAGCTATGTTTTCATCTTAAGGTGGGATTATATATGCAGCCTCCATGTACATTATTTAGTTGAATCATTTGGAGGCAATGCTTTCGGGTAAAAGTACAAACTTGTGTCACACTTTTATAAAGGAAAAGGATGACAACATTCAAAATTTTCAACTTTAACGACATAAAAGTGGTATTTGTGTTTAGAATTTGAAGATGATGTAAACTAATGAAATGTGTAAAATTTGATGAAGTTTACGTTTATAATTTTTATAAAAAAATTTGAACGAAAATTGACATAGTTTTTTAATTTTTGAAGTCCATTTTTTTATTGCTGAAATATGCTGAAAATCTAGGGTCTGGTTTGCATTAAAAAACTATATGCAAATAATATTTTTTTCCTCTGATTCCATAATATGTTTTAGATGACATGTATAGCTAATGCAAAAAAAACACAAAGATTGGATTTTGTTATATATTTTGTCTGTTATAACTATCGAAAGTCGGTGTTACCTGAAATCAACAATATTTAGTTCGCGTGCAATTTTCCCTATCAAATCTACACCATTAAAAAAATAATTACATATTCTTGAAGAGGACTCTCTCCTCTAGTGTTAAATATAAAGTTTTAATTTTTCTGACATGATTTGTTATTTTTAATATTTTTCAAATGAGCGTGTTCTTAAATGTTAAAATACCTACTTGAAGTATTTTCAAATTATAATATATTATATAAAATCAAAACATGATAAAAATTACATGACCATAATCTTGACTACGAGCTCTACAAAAGGGTATTTTTAGATTTTACAGAAAGGTAAATTTTGATAGAGAATTCACGTCCAAAAGGGAGAACTTGAGAGAGCAACTCTTTTTTGTTGACATGGCTGCCAAATAGGATTCCACATGGGTCCGATCAGACCTGGTACGGCTGGACCTATTAGGCGACCAAACATGATCCCATGCATGGCCAGCCCCTAAAATCTGAATTTTCACAATTCGCCCAATTTTTTAAATTAAATTTATTCTTTTTTAGATTTTTAATAGTTTTATAAAATTTATAAATTATTTTAATTTTATTTGTAAGAGTTAAGTGGTTTTTATCTTGAATTAAGTGATTTTTAATAGTTTTTTGAATTTATTAACTATTTTAATTTTACTTTTTGGTATTGCATGTCAAGTTTTGATTTAGTGTTTTCAAGTTAACTGATTTTTTTTTCTATTTTTCACAGGGCAATTTACCTGTTTATAGTGTTACATGTATTGAAAAATTTATTCAGTTTTCTTTATAAAGAGGATTTTGGCTAGTATTCGATATACAAGTTTATAGATTTTGGCTTTGAGATTGAATTCGAGGATTGTGAAAGATTTGGGAAATTTCAGGGTTGTTAGATTGTTATTTGCACGGTTTTTGTCAAGTGGTGATTTAAGGTAGGGTTTGAATTATTTTTTTGCAATTATTCTGTGGAAAATATTGTCTTCATTGTGTTTCCAAGATAGGTTGATGATTTTGGAGTAATTATATTTTTTCATTGTCCTTGAGAAATTTTACAAGATTAGATTGTTATGATTTTGTGAATGATAAATATGTATATATTTTGTTTTCTTATGAGCGTAAGCTTTTATAGAAATGTGTACATTTTTCCATTTAAGTGATTCTTTTATATTTTTCAATCTGAATAGTTTTTGCAATGGGGAATAAAAGGAATAGATTAAGAAAATATGATGGAACAAAGGATGCCAAAAAATATCAGACAAAACATAATCAAGATCAACCTATTGAAGTTCAGGAAGAACCTATTGATATTCAGGAAAATGCAATTCAAGCAGGGGAACAAATTGGTAGTTCTAGAGCTGAAAATAGATCTTTTGGCATGGGAAATTTGATGGAGATGAATGAGGATTCATTTTTTAGTCAAATTCCATCTGAAGAAATGTTATTTGAAAGTACAATTAAAACTCATTGCAAAAAATTTGGGATGAATATTTTGAAAATAAAAGTATGGTTGCAAGAACTCAATTATTTGTTAGGTTATTCAGGAAAAAACAAATGACTCCTATTTTGGAGTTGTTGGGTTTTGACAACAAGAAAAACTTAGGAGAAAATGTAAATCGAACAATAGTTCAAAATTTTCAAGATGCATTGAATAACATTAATAACTCAAGTCGAGGAGCTGATTTAAGTGTTGCATGTAGAGCAATTATGACTACTTTATCTAGTAGGAGGTTGACACAGAGAAGACAAGTGCATGCAATTTTTGATTTACTAAATGTATCTACAAGAACTATTCAAAGATATATCAAGAAGAGAAATATGTTAGATGAAAACATTGAAAAAATTAGGTAAATATTTGTAGGCTTCCTCGAAAAGACAAAATTTCTGAACATGCAAAAAAATAGGTCATTGAATATTGGACCACTCACTCTCGTGTTTCTTCTAATAGAAGGGATACAATACAGATGAAAGATGAAGAGACTCATATGAAAACTACACATCCAAAACATTTTATAGATACAACACAAAGTGAATTATTAGAAGCATTCAAGAAAGAATTTTCAAATGTGAAAATATGTCAAAGAATGTTTGAGAGGTTGCGCCCTTGCTTTGTATGCATAAATAAGGTTCATGAAACTTGTTGTCAAAATTATGTTTAGTTTCATCTATATTTGCAATCATATAAAAAAGTTATGGCAATTCTTGATTCAAATATGGTCATCCCTAGAAGTACAACACAATTTGTGAAGTCTATTTTATGTGATCAATTAGAAGATTCAAATGAGTTCAAAGTATAGTGTATAAAGAATGCATGCAATGATTGTGGAGATTTGCATAAATTTCCATTGCAAATTGAGAATATTAATGTTTCAACACCAGTTTTATGGAAAAGATTTGAATATGAGAAATATCGAACAAAGAGTGGTGATGAATCCAAAAAAATTGTATTGAAGGAGAGTGAATTGCCCTACCTTGAGTTTATGACCAAATTTTGTACTCTAATTTATCCACATATCTAGCATTGTCATGGTGCACGATGGCAAGATAAACAGTTTCATGATTCCAAAGATCATTTTCCACCTAGTTGTATTCTTTCAATTGTAGATTTCTTCGAGAACTATACATTTTCCCCTCAAAAAGAGCTTTAAGCTCAATATTATCATTCTAATCAGGTTGCAATATTTGTGCAAGTGACCTATAGACATGCACAACATAATTTGGATGGGGTAGAAATTCCTGATCCAAATGAATGCATTATCATCAAGGAGGTTCATTTCTATATCAGTGATGATAAGGTTCATGATAGAAGCTATGTGGCTCATTATTTTGCAATGTTTTTTGAAAATATTGCGAATCATGGGATAAATGTCTCACAGCACTAGATTTGGTCTGATGGTTGTGTAGGTATACATTTATAGATACTTCAATTTATTTCCATTGTCATTTAATTATTTGTTAAATTATTAAAAGATGACATGTATGTATGTATGTACAACTTAATTTTTCAGGACAATTTAAATCTGTAAACGCCTTTAATTGGCTAGCCATGCAACATGCTAGATGCAATGTTAAGTTTTTGTGGAACTTCTTTGAAAGTGGACATGGGAAAGGAGAGAATGATAGAGTAGGAGAATGTGTGAAGCATGCACTTCACCAACATGAACTTGCAGGTACAAATGGTGTTCAATAGTTAAATATATATGTATATATAAATTTCAAATAATA